>PVIR01038277.1:0-14693 GCA_004026965.1 Petromus typicus
TGGGACAGACATGGGACAGAGATGACAAAGGAAGCAGAATCACAGGAAGACAGATGAGGGGAAGTCCCAAGAACATTTTCTAAAGTAAAAAGGCTGGGATGAAATGACTAAAGATCTTATAAATATAGGATGATCTCTGTTTTCCTGGAAGCCTGAAGCTATCATTTTTATCCTCTGGGTAGAGCTGACATCTGGAAATTCCCATATAAGGTTGTTTTATTCATGGTTATTTCCTCAGGCATTACAATTCCCATCAGAAAAAAGCATTAAGAGAAAACTGTTTTTGGCAACAAATCTACATACATATATGTTCAAGGCTGTGATTTCCATTCTTAGTGGTTAGTAGATTTGCTAAGAAGCATCATATTGTGCCACCTCAGACCAAGTGTGGCCTACTGCCTACTCTGGACACCACAGAGTGGGGTGAGGTGGGGGTAAGTGTACCCTGCAGGCAGTAATGTCCTTACACAACACTGCCCTGCCACATCCTTCCCTCTTCAGAGCAGCCCTACCTTTTCTCCGTGGCACCTTTCTTCCACAGAGCCTTCCATCTCCACTCATAATTCTTCTCAATGGCTTCAAAGTACAGCCACTACTTTTGGCTTGCTTTTAGGACAAATCTGTCAACCTTTTTCTTTTTCTTTCTTTCTTTCAAATAAATTGAGCTTATTGATACATTTTAGGAATACATTATGATCACAGTCCTCATTGGCAATTGGTACCTGTACATAATATATCTTGATTCTTATTTCTTCCCATTGTCTCAACTTTTTTCTTAAAGCTATGCTTCCCAGCTTGGTAACCAGAAGCCACATGTTACAACTTAAAATGGGGTCAGGGATATAGCTAAGTGGCTCCAGACCTGACTCACAAGGGCAAGGTCCTGAGTTTAATCCCCAGTACTAGGAAAACAAACAAACAAAATGGGGCTTTATGTACCCAAATAAGATGTACTTTAAGTGTAAAATATATACTGGATTATACTGATAATTTTACAACACCAATTATATGATATGCACATAACTTGGACATAATAAAATTGGACAGATGTATGACTTTAAATAAGTCATTAGAATGAATTTCATCTATTTCTTTTCGCACTGTGAACATACTAGAAAAAATCTTACACTGCACACAGGGCAAGATCATGTCCTTACTGGATAATACCACCACAGGCCATTAACAAGCCTAGGTTATTTGTTAAAGAAATGTAGCCCGCAAAGTGCTTTAAGGAAGAGGTGCTGAAATCTTACCAGACTGTTCCAACTAAGGGGAAAAAAAACCATTGTTTCTAACCATGTAGCCAAGGGAGCAGCTGTTTACCCCAGAATCCTGGCTCCAGGTATTACAAGCCAGGCAAGTTTCTGTGCCTTCACGTCAGATTCTTCTAGAATGGCAAAACAAAACTGCTTCCCACAATGGAGGGACTATAAACATGAGGAAAGCCTTCTAGCCTTCAGCCACTCATTGGAGTGCATGCTCAGCGAAGGACACTTCCCTTCCTATGGTGAGTCATTTGTGGGACATCTGAATTCTAATCCTCTTCTTCCCTCTTGCACAATCCTCATCACTTCCCCGAAGGCACCCACACGAGGCGGGCACCAATGCTCCTTCCCCACTGCATTACCTCTCCATGCCCACTGTCTGCTATCAGCCTCTTTCTGTCTCTTCACTGGTCCATGACTTAATAAGGAATTAAAATTAATCTCAAAATCCGGCTGCTGCTCATTTTGTTCTAAGGACTGTTCGTAACAGCAAATTGTTTTGAAGGAGGCTTTGTTACATTCCAGCTGTTTTGTGTGTGTACTCACTCCTGAAATGTAAGGATACACCCTCATTTTCTACTAGGGACCCGTGAGGAATGCAATGTAATAATGACTGAAAACTCTTACAGTGATTTTGGAAATAGGGAAAATAAATTGAATGTTGACTTTTAATTCCTGGTTCATCGGGACTGCAGAGATAAAAAGCACCTTCTTTGACCAGGAAACCCATGGCTTGCAGGGGTCTGCTTTCTTCTGTCTGTGCAGCAGCAGCAATTAGTCTGCAGTCCCGAGAATGGCTTCCTGCCCTCACTCTCTACCAAACTTTCCCCAGATCCTTGTCATTTATGAGTTTAAGTGCTGTTCTAGAACTCTGGCTTCAAGTTCCCTACTGAGCAATAAGCCTCAGCCTTTGTGAGCACTTCACATCCACAAAGAGGCCAGCAGGTGTGAATGGGGGATGGGGATGGGAAAGACAAATCTGCCTCATCCTCCTGGTCATTCCTTGAGAGAAGAAGACTGAAACAAAAGTGTGTGTGTGTGTGTGTGTGTGTGTGTGTGTGTGTGTGTGTGAAAAGGTAAAGGGGGAAAAGATTTAAAAAATAAGAAAGAGAAAAGGGCTTTCTTTGCAGAAGCATTAGGCCGTGGAAGCTTGGAAGACATTTCTCCTGTCTGAAAGCAGAAAAAAACTATGAGATTGCCAGGTACTGAACAGAAGCTGTGCTCTCAATTCTGGAGTCTAGAAGTTCTGGACCCTGAAGGAAGAAAGAGGTGGGTGTGAGCTGACTCAGAGAACAAGGCAAGGTGGAGACAGTCTGGAGGCCACACAGGAAGTAAGACACAGAGTTCCGTGACCGGGCAGTTCCAGCTCGGGATGTAAGTCTGGGAATTCCAAACAGGGACTCAGCTACTCGAACACTATGTTGATGGACACATTATTTATCACAGCTTGAAAGTGGAAATAACCTAGGGTCCTTCTATGTATGAAATATAAAATACAGTAAACATAGAGTGAAATGAAATTTGGCCGTGAAAAGAAAGAAGTGCTGGTGGAACTACAGTATGGAGCTCCCACACAGATTGCTGGGAGGAAGAGATCAGGTACAGAAGTTGGTATGCTATGCGAACCCACCTCTAGGAAATGGTCAAGCTGGAGAGCTTCCAGGGACTGTGAGGGGAGGGAGCAACTCACTTCTCAGTGGCCACAGAGTGCCCATTGGTGGTGACAGAAAGCTGGCAAACAGTGGTGATGGTTGAATGCATAAAATTGAGAAAGTAATTAACATCCCTGAACTGTATACTCAGAACAACTGGCTAATTTTACGTTACATATACTTTACCACTTGTTGACCATCTATATCACACCAATATCAAGCTAAGATTCTTTTATATACATTATCTCAATCGTTGCTATGCATATATCAGATATTACTGCCTTTTACAGATGACGAATCTGTGATCCAGATATTAAATTGCTCAAAATCGCTGGCAAGGTGGTGTGTATCTGTAATTCCAGCACTTGGGAGCCTGAGACAGGAGGCTTGCTATGAGTTTAAGACCAACCTGGGCTATACAGTGAGTTCAAGGCCAGCATAGTCAGATCTTGCTTCAAAAATAAAATAAAATCCAAACAAAGCAAAATAAAATACCTTACAACCATCAAAGCAGGCAGTGTAAGAACCTGAGACTACAGATACAAAACCCAATCTTTCAACTACAGCACAATGTTTCAAACATAGATAGAACCAAAACATTAAAAAAATTTTTAGTAATTGAGAGAAGAATATTTAGGCCTGCCTCAAATCAACAGGAAAAAATAAACAGGCTGCTTTTAGCAAACCCCAACCACTTCCCACTAAGTAGGGCAAATGGACTAAACAATGTGACTTCAATACCTATGAGCCTAATTCCTTTCCCAGTTAACTGCTTTATCTCTCTCCCTGGGGATCAGCCCATTTGCTCAAGGGGGAATCTCTCCTCCATTGTCTATACATCTGCACATGGATGTTATAAACTCGGCTTTTCCAACTAGCTGCCAGGATCTCCTAATTTTAGTCTATGCTCACTGGAATAAACTTTTCTTTCTTTTACAATGAAGAAGTTCTTTCTTTAACAAGCATTTTTTTTTTTAAATAACAGTTTATGTTCCTTCCAAATGTGAAACTGTTAATTAGTGAGAAGGAAGGACTGTAGACAGCTGAACCTAAGTACTGTATAGATTGCGAATGAAAATTTGCTTAGCAGACTTTTCAAGCCATGTGTATAAAGATACATACATATTTTTACAGGAAAATATCTTTCTTCCTTCAAAAAACTTATTTTTTCGTGTAAAAATAATTTCATGAAAAGGACAAGAGTGGAGATAAAAATACCATAGGAAAATTATTTTTTCATGTTCTATACTCCTATCTGGAATTATCATTTAAAAATGTCAAGTGTCCATTTCCCCAACAATACCACCACACATCAGTAGCAATGTTCAGTGCAAGGAACACTTCCCATACACAGCTCACTTAATTCAATCTCCTCTCCGGGACACAAACCTCTCCCCTTCAGTGCCTATTCTGACAGGCTCTGGCCCAGGCTCAGCACAAATAGCACTGCTCCTATAAGCATCTTGTAAAAAAGATAAATCAATGAATTGCTACTAAGTATTGGGCAAGACCTAATTCAGAATCACAAGAGTCCTTGACATTGGAAAAGTAAGGTCTGATACATTTTCTTGAGTTCCCTAGAGGCTTCATCTTCCCTTTGGGAACTCTGGGAGGTAGCTGCTGGCAGCAAGAGACTCTTAAGTAACTCAGGATCTGCCCTGGACTGCCCCACCACACTGTCTGCTCGGACTTTGGCTGTAGGATGCTCAAGTGTATTGTCTCACCGACTACAACTGTTTTCCAGTCATCTTTGTATTCCTAGAACTAAGTGAAGTACTTAACATGGAACACACACTCAAGAATACAAACTGAACGAAGAAACTAATGACACAACTTTTCCTATGGTATTTCTATCTCCACTCATGTCCTTTTCATTCATTCTCTACCTGTGATATGACTTCTGATCACACATACTACCCTTACAGTCTTACTACACCTTCTTTATCCTGCCTTCAAAATCAATGACATCATCACAATCTTCCCCATCATCGTGACCCTCAAACATCTTACATCCCAGTACACTAAGGACACCTTCAGAATTTTGCACCCATTATGTCCTGAACAGTTGCTGCTCTAGGTACGTGGAATGCTGAGTGAGCAGGTGAGACAAAGGCCCCACTCTGATAGGGCCTTTATAATACAGTGGAAAAGATAGAGCACTTCTAAGGCAAGGGACAGGAGTAGATCCAGCAAGTTCTGGAGGATCAGAGGAAAGACTGATATACAAGTCCTCCACAAATAAAAAGTGGAAGGCAATGGAAAATTGTAAGCAGAAAAGTAACACTGATACAAATCTCTGTTCACGTTGTTATCAAATGACCAGAAACTTCTTTAAGATCATTTCTTAAATACTTCAAAACCCAGCTCAAAAATCAGTAACCCAAAGCTGTCATCCCCAAGAATTAGCAGTCATCCACACTGTTGGTTATCCCCTAAAACTTGGCAGTATTTATGTCAAGATACTTGGTTATTGGTGTACTTTTTTAAAAAAAATAAGTTTGTATATTCCTCTGGAATATTTTATACAGCTTTTATTCTATTAGTCATGCATAGTACCTTGTTTGCAAGCTATGTGTGTGCATACAATTTTAACTGAAAGAGCGAATTAAAGTGAATATCCTCTTTTTAACTTTTTTACCCTGACCAAAATGACTTTTCCATATTTCCTACATATACCACACACATAATATAAAACTATGAGACTTCCTTATGCATCTCGATCTCTATGACAGGTATAGTACTCTTAATGTTGACATTTTCCTGGAGATTAAAGTGAATATCCTCTTTTTAACTTTTTTACCCTGACCAAAATGACTTTTCCATATTTCCTACATATACCACACACATAATATAAAACTATGAGACTTCCTTATGCATCTCGATCTCTATGACAGGTATAGTACTCTTAATGTTGACATTTTCCTGGAGATTAACTGGAAAATCAACATTTTTAAAACTATATTTAAATCTCTAAAGAAATTCACTGCCTAAGGCAAGTTGTACAGTAAGGTGCAGAATCTTTTCAGTGCGAATAATCACTTCTTAATAAATGTTCTGCAAATTTAGATCTCACTAAGTTTTCCTTAAGAATGAATGGCCTTACTGGTACAAATTCCCTATGATGATGATTATCATTATGTATATCTAAAATGTACCAATAAATGTTTTGGAAAAAAAAGAATGAGTGCCTGTTGTCCTTTTAATCAGTTATAAAGTTTAATAAGCAAGTTTTCAACTAGTTATAGCTGCTTTTCCTATCATAGCAAGAACAAAAGTTCATTAAACACACTGTTAAACAGTACATTTTTTCCCAAAAAACTAAAAGTAAAATCTGTGTTTAAAAAATTATAGTACTACAATGACACAAAGCATTACTAAGGTGTTTTATAATACAGGGCTCCAAAGAATCCTAAAGTACATGATGCCAAATGCTATCACGATTAATTTTTTTTTTCAAACACAGAGAGTGCTTCCCTTCTACCCCAACCTTTTCTGTGCAACCAAAATAATAGAAAGTTGGTTTCACATACATTTAATAATAAAATACACACCTAGAAGTGAGATCCACACTTACCCTGTCCAGCTGGGAGATTTTAATTAGCACAGCTTAAAGGTTACTACAACTTACCTAAGATGTTTCTGTTACTGCCTGTGGAAGGTCAGATCTTTTCTATTTGCTTTTAAGTAACAAGAGAATGACAGGTCAAACCAACATGGCTGGTTCAGGATCAAGTTCCTCCTTCTCTCCAACTCTGTCCTCTGTCTGGTCACTCTTCACATGCTGGCCAGGCCTGCAAAGCCGGTGAGATGTTGTGCCCTCTGCCAGCAGTATCTCCACACACTCTTCCTTTAACTAAGAACAAAGGCTCTCCTCATACTTCTGCTGTTATTTTAGTTCATTTATCAGGGCTGGGCAGCTGGTTTCACATCACAGTGAGTTATCTGTAAAAGGGTCCATTTCCCACACTGTACAGAACTTCCTCATTCTAGCTTTGTATCTGTTGCCCTGAGCTATATATGTGAGCCAGTGGAAGCAGGCTGAGGGCTTTTCGTACACTGGTCATATCATGTGGCATGGTGTTACATGATAAACCACAGTGTTGAAGCAATAGGGCAACACCCCTATATGCTGTAAGTCATATCCTGTGTAGCCAAGAATTTAACCACAGACTTAGTACGCCTGTAATATGCAGAAAATGTTTAGAAAAGTGGTCAATAATGAACGGATGGACACAGGAGGACGTGAACCTTCACCTAATGAGCATCTCACTCTGACCACGACAGCACCTACCTGTCTGAATTACACAGCTTCTTAGTTCTCCTCAGGGTGCCTCATGCGCTGGGTGCTAGTGACAAATGTCTTGGTTTTATCACATCATTCAGTAGCAAGGGCCCAGCCAACTTGGAGAGGGAAACAGTGCCTTGTGTCCCAGGTGTCCTTGACAGAGGAAAAGAGGCACACACCCCGAGACTCCCCACTGAAGAGTAAAGGGACCTTCCGAGCTCAGCTTCTCTTTTCCACAACGTTCTCATGCTGACACACTGAGAATACAAGGAGGAGTCCTCCAGCCTAACTCTTTTATTGGAAGATGTTCATTTTTATGATTAGGCCTCTAATCTTTAAATCTTGTTTTGTTTTGTTTTGTTTTGAGACAGGGTCTCGCTCTGTAGTTCAGGCTGGCCCTGAGCTCAGCCTCCAACTCACATCACAGCAATCCTCCTGCCTCTATCTCCCAAGTGCTGGGATTACAGGCGTGAGCCACCACGCCTGGCACTGTGGTATGTGGTACTGGTTGCTGCTGGGCGTGAGTTTCCACGCCCAGTATCGTATGTGGTTAACTGGGGATTGAACCCAGGTCCTTATGCTTGCAAGACAGGCGCTGGAACCACTGATACAAATCCCCGGCCCTCTAAATCTTTTAATCAGTTAATCTTTAAACTAAGAAAATGGTTGTGTCACTCAGACTGAGTGCTATGAGCATGCAGGGCAGAGCTAAAAGGCACTGGGCTGGCGGAGAGGAGGCAGGCAATGAAGCACAGTGAGTTCCAGAACTCAGGGGTCCACTCAGCAAGGAGGGGGACAAGGGTCTCACTTCCACAATGCAGTCTAAACTCCAGCCACCAGCAATGATTCTGGATTCCTCTCACAGTACTCAGTGCATTAAAACTCCAGGCAGGATCTCCCTGGCTCTGATCTGCTCTAACCATTTTCTTCTGGGAAGTGAGAGTGGAAGTTAGGAGGAAGCTGTCAGTGAAAAGGCTGACAGTGGGTAAGATGATCATCTCTCCACAGACACACCAGGACGTCCTGAACCAAAAGATGAACCCCAAAGGCAGCTGGAAACAGAGCAGAAATCTTCTGTGTAGATATGGAATTCTAAGTCGATTTTTTTGGAATAGGGTCTTGTTATATATTCCAGGTTAGTCTGAATTCATGACAATCTGCTTTAGCCACTTGAGTGCTGGAATTCCAAGTGGGTACCACCAGGCCTGGCATAAGTCTTTTGGACTATTTATTGCTATTAAAATCCAAGGGGAGAGAGAGCTGAGATGTTCCTGTGGTCCAGTGTCCCCCCCCGCCGCCATCCATATTGAGAACTAATGAACCCAGAGCCTTTGCACTGAGCTGCATCCCCAGTCTTATTTCCTTGTTGTTGTCATTCTTCTTCTTCTTCTTTTTTTAATGTGTGTGGTACCAGGGACTCAACTCAGGAACTTCTGCTTGCCAGGCAGGCATGGTGTCATTGAGCTACATCTCTAGCCTCCTAATCTATTTCTTATTTTGAGACAGAGTCTTGCTAAGTTGTCACACTGCATTCAAATAGCTGCAGCTCCACTCCTGGCTTGTGATCCAATTCCTTACTGATCATTGTACACTGTGAAGGAGACATCTCGATAGAAAGGGAGAGGCACACTTGCTCTGGGAGGCAGGCAAAAGCCTCAGAGGGATCATGTCAGCAGGAGCTGGAAGAAGAACTGAGGCAGTAAGCTCTGGACAGAGAAAAGTGATGAGACAATTCCATGTAGACCTAATTGGCAGTGGAAAATCCTAATGACTAAAGGAACCACTCACTTCCTCTTCAGCATGTCTAAATACAAGTCTTCCTCTTACTATACCTTATCTCAGGGATGGTAACATTATTCAAGCAGTCTCCCAAGCTAGAAATCTTCCAGTCATCCCTGACTTCACAGCACCCACTCCCAGACTTGTCCTTCCCTCTGTCCTACCCCACTCCACTGTCAGGAGCACCAGCATCTAACCTTCTTCATCATTTGCTTGGTCTGCTACCACAGCTTCCTAAAAAGACTCCTCATCTCCAGCCTAGTCCCTTAATCAAATCCAAACTCAGTCAGCAAATGATCTCTGCAAGCCACCAGATGTCATCATCCTGCTTAAACTACAGTGATGACAAGTAACCCATTAGGACAGCAAACCCCAACATTACCTGGCTCACCAAGCTCCCCTACCTCCACCTCTAGACACTTCTCAAGACTCAATTTGTGTCTCACCAGCAAAACTCACACCATGTGGCCTTCATCTCAAGGCCGGTACCTCCCCTGGCCCCTCAACCTGTCAGGACTTCCCCTATCTGCCCTCAATAGCTCTAACACTTTTGCACAATACATCAGGAGCATCAGGGTTTCAGAAATCCTGCCCCATCCTCAGCAGCCCTGTCCTGTCTGGACCAGCACCTCTCTACAGGAATCCTTTAATGCCCTTTCCTTTGCACTGCAAGGGCTGTTCTATGAGCTGCTTTTCTCAGTTCCTTGAGCAAGGAACTAGAGTCTTACTCATAGTTATGTCCAGCTGTTCATGGCTGGCACGCATTAAGTATTTAAAAAGGGGAAGCAAATTCTTCTAATATGTAATATAAAATTATGTATTAATTTCTAGAATGTATAAAGTACTTTATCCAACACTAAAAGAACAAATAAAAACTCCCACAAGTAATCCAGTCATTATATAGGTAAATGAATTGAACAGAGAATTTGCAAAAGTACAATGACCAAGAAGTACATGAAAAAATGTCCACATCTTTAGCCAGTAGGAAAATGCAAATCAACACTATAGTGAAGTTTCAATTTATTCTAATCAGACTGTTATCATCAATATAAAAGAAATAAAGTGAAGATGGGGAAGGAGGAACCCTCCTACACTTCCAGTGGTAATGTAAATTAGTAAAACCTGTAAGGAAATAAAACTATCATTTGAGCAGATAGACCACTCCTGGTATATTCATGAAAGAATGAAAGGTATATTTTACAATGATACACATATACCCATGTTTACAATGACACAGTTCACAATACTTATCTGTAAAAACAGGCGATACACCCATCAATAGATGAATGGGAAATAACGGATTATTTTCAGTCATAAAAAATATCTTTTACAGGAAAATGAGTTGAAACTGGACACCACCATGTTAAGCAAAAGAAGCTTGTCTCAGGGCTAAGAATTTAGCTCAAGTGGTACTGCGTCTACCTTGGAAGGGCCTGAGTTAGATCCCTGGTACTGCCAACAAAAAAGGAAAGTTAAATACTATGTTTTCTCTCATACAGATAATCCAAACTTTCTAAAAATAGTAACTAATTACTAAGAAGAGATGACAGGAAACTAGAAAGCAGACTTCAAAAAAAGATGGTGGAGTGGGGAGGAAAGGAAAAGAGGTCTAAAAAAAGAAAAGAAAGTTTATTTAAAAAGCCTATGGGGGCACTGTCATTCTTACATTACAGATAAGGAAGATGAAGCTCAGAGAAGTTATGTGACTTTTAAGTCACCCAAAGACCAGGAAGGATCACAATTCAAGTCCAGCTTTGGCCAACTTACAACTTAGTGAGACCTTGTCTCAAAATAAAGACAAACAAAAAGGGCTGGTAATGTAGCAATCCCTGGTAGCTGCCCCCAAATAACTCAAAAGTCGGTTGCTACATACATCTCAACCTCCTATGGAGGGTCGGGTGTGAAGAGGACTGTTAATATTGACTATGCCTAAAGCAGGCTGTGAAGAGTTAACCCCACAATTGGCTTGTTTTGAGAAGTGAGTCTGCATGCCGAGGTCAGTCACTTGTATCCAAATTCCATTCCAACAACTAAAACCTTCTGACTAGAAGGACTATGTTCTAATTACAACCATATATTTTGTCTATTCTGTTCCTAATTGGAGACTGCTTTGTTTTGTCCTCTATGAGGCTTTTCTACATTAATTTCCATGAAACCACACATAGCTTCCCTTTACCCCAACTGCCTTTCGATAAAAGTCAGTCCCTGGGACTAGACAGCACTTTTATGGTTTGCATTGACACTGGTCATCCCAGCACCCTGCTTTGTCTCTCTTAGTTCTTTTAGCTTATTTTTTCTCAGGCCTGTGTTGCACACTGGGCAGGAGGTCCTGGAGCCTAACTGTAGGAGTCCCCCACAAGGAGTGCTGCAAACTGACCCCTGGGCCTTGTGTGTGCTTAGCCTGTACTCTTCTACTGGGCTGCACGTCCAGCCCTCACTCACCCAGGCAGAAATCAGAGAGGAGAAGCTGGAAAGCAAAAGCACATTAGGAAGTCTTTTTTTCCTGCCAGTAGGTGAGCAGGGTGGCGCAGAGACAGTCTTGATCTGCTCTCTGGCTCCATGGACAAAGGGCAGAGCCTGGGTCTGCTTCTCTACACCAACTTCAGATTTACCATAATCCCAGCACTCAAGAGGCTGAGGTAGGAGGATCACTGTGAGTTCCAGGCCAGCCTGGGCTACATAATGAGTTCAAGGCCATAGTGAGACCCTGTCTCAACAGAACAGAACAAAACAGAACAAAACAACCCTTATATTTTCCCAACACAGCATCTCCTTACCTAGCCCTTTAAAGCATGGTATCACAGTTCCAGGCTAGGATACTCTCTCTCTACTGCCAAAGCTAGTGGCACTTCACAAAAGTAGAACCTGCTAAAGAGTCAAATTTTAAGTCCCTCTATTGTCCACTCCTACCATATCAAGTAGCTCTTTATTTTTGGGCGGGGGAATGAACAAGGTCTTGCTTTGTTAGCAGTTCAGGCTGGCCCTGAGCTCAGCCTCAAACTCACAGCAATCCTCCTGCCTCTGTCTTCTGAATGCTGGGATTACAGGCCTGAGCCACCATGCCCGGCACTGTGGTATGTGGTTACTAGGGAATGAACCCAGGCCCTTGTGCTTGCAAGGCAGGCACTGGAACCACTGAGCTAAATCCTAGCCCCAGCTCTCTTTAAATATGCTCTTCAAGTCTATCTCCCTCTACTTGTATTGTCTCATCATATGGGATTATATGCTAAATTTTCAGAAATAAAATGAGAATCTTCAAAGAAAGATTATAAGAAATATCCAAAACACTGAAACACCATCTATAACACTTGTACTTCTATTGCTGCATTAATAAGCATTATACTATTCATATATTGCAAGGGACTACTTTGTCCACTACAAATGCTGCACCAATCTAAGGCACTGTAACACTTGCGTAGAACTACTTACTGCCTCAATTTAGACAAGTGATGTGGACAAGACACAATAACGGGGTTCTGTCTTTATTTTCAAAGAGCTGCATATCCCATTTGCATAAAGCTCAAAGAATGTCCAGATGTGAAACAGGAGTGGGCTGCAGTCCCACATATCCTTAACTCTCTCCCTGCCCCTCCTCAGGACCTCAGACCCCCCCGCAGCCTGGGCCTCTTCCTCTGGTTGCTACTCCAATCTACAGACTTTGTTCGTCTCCTGCGCGTGGCAGGGTTACCATGTTCCCTGTGTGATGGTGTTGTTCTCTGGTTGATCAGGCCATCGCTGCATGCAGAACACAACCTCTCTCAGTCCCCAGCTGGGACTGGTGTCTTCTCTCTTAGTGTTCATACCTCTGGGAGTGCAGGGCCTCACTAGTTTGCCACTGCAAAGGTCTCCTCCCCCACCCCAGCAATCTGGCAACAACTTCTGGATTTCAGAAAGCCTGGGTTTCTGGAAGTCAGTGTTTTCTCAGCCAAGAGTATAGGATTACTGCAAGGTCTTGATTTATTTTTCTTTTTTGAGACAGGGTCTCGCTTAGTAGTTCAGGCTAGTCCTGAGTTCAGCCTCAAACTCATATCACAGCAATCCTCCTGCCTCTGTTCCTTGAGTGCTGGGATTACAGGCGTGAGCCACCACACCCGGCAGGCACTGTGGTATGTGGTACAGATTGCTGCTGGGCCTGAGTCTCCACATCCAGTATTTTATGTGGTTACCAGGAGATCAAACCCTTGCACTTGCAAGATAGGCGCCAGAACCACTGAGCTAAATCCCTGGCCCTTGATTTACTTTTCAAACAAACAAATATAAATAACAGCTCAACTCCTTCTAGGTCTAAGAAACATATCCTACTAGCAAAGATTTACTTAAATTTTCTCCATTTATGTAGTGGCAAAGAAGCTAAAAAAAAAATATCAGCAGGGCCGGGGATTTAGCTCAGTGGTTCCAGTGCCTGCCTTATAAGCGCAGGGCCCAGGTTTAATCCCTGGTAACCACCTACAACAGTGGTAGGTGTGGTGGCTCACACCTGTAATCCCAGCATTTGGGAGGCAGAGGCAGGAGGATTGCTGTGATGTGAGTTTGAGGCTGAGCTCAGGGCCAGCCTGAACTACAAAGTGAAAACCTGTCTCCAAAAACTAAAAAATATATCAGCACTGTTTTCCTCTTAAATATCTAACCCTTTCTCATCACTATCTCCTCCACCTTTAAGCAGACAGATGGAACTGTCTCTTTAACAAATGGTGAGAGAGTCCAGGATTTGGTTCAATGGTTCCGAGGCCTACCTTGCAAGCACGACGTCCCATGTTTGATCCACAGTACCAACAACATTGAAAAAAAAATGGTACTGGGAAAACTAGATTTCTTATCACTTTTCTCAGAAGAATATATCAACTACAAAAGTTCACTCAAAATGGGCTCAAGACCTACACATAAGACCCCAAACTAAAAACCAGAAAAAAAAAAAAAGGGAAAATCTGTACAAACTGGATTGGACAATGACTTCTTAGATATGGCAGCAAAAACAGCAAAATGTTGTATACCTAACAATGGTATACTACACAGCCCTGAACATGAAGGAAGTCCTGTCATGTGTTGTTTATCAATGAACCTTGAGATCACTGTACTGTGTGATGTAATGCAGCCGCAAGTGGACAAATTCCACAAGATTCCATCTACATGATGTAGCAACAGTGGTCAAAGTAATAGTGAAAGTGCTTACCAGGCCCTGGGGACAAAAGAGGAGTTGTTTAATGGAGTAAAGTTAAAGTCTTCAATATGAAAACCTTCTGGAAAGCAGTTTCATATGTACATTTTTTGAGACAGTCTCACTTTTGTAATTCAGGCTGGCCTTGAGCTCAGAACAATCTTCCTGCCTCTGCTTCCCAAGTACTGGGATTACAGGTATGAGCCACCATGCCCAGCACGGTGGTATGTGGTACTGATTGCTCATGGGTGTGAATCTCCATGCCTGGCATTGTTCTATGTAGTTACTGGGGATTGAACCTGCGCCCTTGCACATGCAAGGCAGACACTGGAACCACTGAGCTAAATCCTCTGCCCAATACGTACATATTTTTAACACTAATAAACTACACAGTTACAAAGTACATTTTAGAATGTGGAGTTAAACACAGCATATAAAATGTGAAAGAGTATAGATGTAGGTGTTACAGCCTTGGGCAGCGCACCTCTGAGAGCTGTCTTCCAGATGTGGAGGGCCTGAGTGACAGAGCTCTTAGAAGGGACTGAAGAGATGAGATG
>PVIR01038278.1:0-14652 GCA_004026965.1 Petromus typicus
TCTGAAATGGCAGCCATTCTATGTGGAGTGAGATGAAATCTCAATGTTGTTTTCATCTGCATCTCTCGAATGACTAATGATGTTGAGCATTTCTTCATATGCTTCTTAGCTGCTCTTACTTCTTCCTCTGAAAAATATCTGTTCATTTCAGATGCCCATTTTTGAATTGGATCATTAAATTTGGGTGGGCTGATTTTTTGGAGCTGTTTATATATTCTAGATAGTAGCCCTTTGTCTGAGAAACAGCTGGTAAAGATTTTTTCCCACATTGTTGGTTGACTTTTTGCACTGTTGGTGGTTTCCTCTCACCACTTCTGTTCTATATAGTTCTGGAAATATTAGCCATAGCAATTAGGCAAGAGAAAGAAATAAAAGGAATAAAGATTGGAAAAGAAGAAGTTAAATTGTCATTATTTGCTGATGACATGATACTCGATTTAGAGGATCCTAAACACTCAATTAAAAAACTGCTGGACCTAATCACCAATTTTAGTCGCGTAGCTGGTTAAAAGGTCAACGTTCAAAAATCAATAGCCTTCATATACACAAACAGTAGACCCACTTAGATAGAAATTGGAGAGTCAGTCCCTTTCACAATAGCACCCCCAAAAATAAAATACCTAGGAATCAATCTAACAAAGGAGGTGATAGACCTCTACTCTGAAAACTATAGCACTGTGAAAAAGGAGATAGAAGATGATATCAAAAAATGGAAAGACATACCTTGCTCCTGGGTAGGAAGAACCAATATTGTCAAAATGGCTCTACTCCCAAAACTACTCTACACATTCAACACAATCCCAATTCAAATCCCAACAGCATATTTCACAGATCTAGAGAAAAAATCCAAACTTTCATCTGGAACCACAAAAGACCTAGAATAGCAAAAGCAATTCTAAGCCACAGGGACATGGTGGGGAGTATTACAACTCTGAACCTGAAACTATACTATAAAGCCACTGTGATAAAAACTGCATGGTACTGGCAAAGTAACAGACCCAAGGATCAATGGAGTAGACTAGAAGATCCAGAAACTACTCCAGATACACAGAGCCACCTCATCTTTGACAAAGGAGCCAAATATCCTCAATGGAGGAAAGATAGCCTCTTTAACAAATGGTGCTGGAAAAACTGGGCTTTAACTTGCCAAAGACTAAAACTAGATCTAACTCTTTCACTGTGTACCAAGCTAAAATCAAAGTGGATAAGAGACCTGAATATTAAAACAGACACTCTAAACCTGTTGCAAAACAGGTTAGGTAAAACTCTCGAAGACATTGGCTTAAGGAAAGACTTCATGGACAAAACTTCTATAGCACAGGAATTGTCTGAGGAAATCAACAAATGGGACCTCATTCTTTTAAAAAGCTTCTGCACAGCGAAGGAAACCAACAGAGCAAAAAGGCAACCAACAGTGTGGGAAAAAAATCTTTACCAGCTGTTCCTCAGACAAAGGGCTACTATCTAGAATATATAAAGAGCTCAAAAAAATCAGCCCACCCAAATTTAATGACTCCTCAAATCTTTTATTCTTCAGAGACTGAGCACTGATTGGACAGAATACAGACTTATTCTAGAAAAGACCACAAAAGTGAGGACCATGGCAACTATTTCACATTTAAAGTCTCAATAAAAAGAAATGAGTTTAGTTTGAGATGAAAAGTATAACTAGGATAAAAGTGTATAGTACACATGGAGGCAGATTTTGTTTTATTCGGAAGACTTTCAATTAGCATTTTCTAAAATTAAAATAGGCCAGTGACTGAACTTGGAAAAGTTGTTCAGTGGCACATGTCAAAGCAGAATCTCTTTGCTCACGTGCAGGTACGCTAATGAAAGGACTGGCAAGGAACTTGGGAGGTTTGTTTTGTTTTGATTTTTCTTTTCTTTTCTTTCTTTCTTTTTTCTCTTCTTCTTTTTTTTTTTTTTTTTTTTTTTTTTTTTTTTTTTTTTTTTTTTTTTTTTTTTTTTTTTTTTTTTTTTTTTTTTTTTTTTTTTTTTTTTTTTTTTTTTTTTTTTTTTTTTTTTTTTTTTTTTTTTTTTTGAGACAGAGTCTCCCTTTGTAGTATAGGCTGGTCCTGAGCTCAGCCTTGAACTCACAGCAATCCTCTTGCTTCTGCCTCCCAAGTGCTGGGAATACAGGTGTGAGCCACCACACCTGGCACTGTAGTATGTGGTACTGATTGCTGCTGGGGTGAGTCTCCACACCCAGTATTGTGGTATATGGTGACTGGGGATCAAACTCCAGTCCTTGTGCTTACAAAGCAGGTACCAGAACCACTGAGTTAAGTCCCCAGCCCTGCAAATTTGTTTTGAAATCTGATTCCGACAGTCTTTTAATTTTAACACTCCAAAGCTAAAAGAGCAATGGTTCGTGACTGCCTTCAGAACGCTGACGTGTTTTCTTCATAATGCTCTAACCCTGCCCAAGAGCTGGTGTTTATGTATCTAGGGAAATGGAATGGTGGGAGGGAAAGCAGGGGGCATGAGAGCACACAGTAGTGAGAACAAGTGCAAAATGTGAACTCTCAGACTATGACCATAAATGTCCGTGAATGTCCTTATATTCAAATTCTACCTGTTTTTCAAGGTCTTGTTCAAGAAGCATCCTTCGAAGGAACACCTCCTTGACTGTCAGCAGCTGGGAAGGCGTAAGCACTGCATCAGGCAATGCCATTTGTTCAGGTCCTTTAAATGTGTCCAGCCTTTCCCCCTGAAAACCTGAAGATGTCTTGAGATTGAAAATTCTAACACACACAGGTTATTTTTCAAAGCTCCACAGTTAATTTATCTGATCTCCACATGGCATTCACTCATCTTTACTATTCTTTCCCTCCGTCATCTCAGGTTTATCCCCTTGATGATATTGATTCTACTAAATCGCCTTCCTCTAAATACTCAACCTGGTTGTTTGGGTATAATTAAGTTTCCAGGTTGCTTAGGAAACTAAATGTGTGAAGCAGCTGCCAATGTTTTACAATGAGGTCCCATTCGAATTCGGCTTCTTTGTCAGAGGTTTAACAGACAATATATATTACTTCAGAGAAAATGCTTTTATAAATAATATAATTGATTGAAAAATATATTTTGCAATGTAATAGTACAGGAAATCATTTTTTTCCTGAGAGTTGCTGGAAGAAAAGAAGGTCATGTTGCTTTCAGAACCACAGATTGCAGGAGGTAACAAGCCATTGTGTCAGATGCAGGCAGCACAAGGGCCCGGTGTGAGGGACGTGGGAGCTGCGTCCATAGTGCTGCCGGCATCTCCAGACAGGCAAGTGAGAACCACCTGCCAGGCAACGACACCCAGGAGCCTTCCTCGGGCCAGGTAGGCAGAGTCAGTTGTTCTTAGGAAATGGAGGAAAGAAAGGAGTTCAGTGTCACAGAAATTAAAGTGGTTCAAGAGATGAACTTTACAAAGATAGCAGTTTCAGCAGTAGCCTTAACAGAGCTGTCAAGCTTTCATGGACCTTGTTTACATCTTTCACATCATAATTCTAAATATTTTTAAAAGGATAGGTATTTGTGTCAACTGGTGAAAAGTACCATTTTTCCTTAGGTGTTTTCATCTTATTGGTGGTCATCTGGGCTATTTGTGTACACATATATTAATTTATCCAACAGGCACATGTTTACCGGACACCAACGATGTGGTGAGCATCAGGCTCAGAGAGATACAGAGGAGTTAGCCTGAGTAATACTACTCAGAAGGACAGAGGGTTGATTCGGCAAGATTTGTGGACTATGTTAAAGAGGTTTTATCAGCAGGGTAACAAGGAATTATTTGAGTATTAAAACAATAGAAAGAATTTATTTCTGTTTTATACCAAATGCATTTTGTCTCTGGAGCCTGGGTTAGAAGTGCAAGAGTCAAATAAAAATATTATTTTTTTCCCTCATTAAAAACAAAAGACAGAAATTCTAGGAGTGGCGACTTGGGTAGACACACAAAACCATTCATCTAATTCAGTTTTGAGGCACTGGAGGAGGCAGCAACAGAGATGCAGAGAAACAGGCATATCTGGCTGAAAATTTGGAGCCATGTTTTACAGGATTTGGCATTTAAGTGTGGACAGTGAGCGAGGAAGTGCTGATAAGGCTCAAGCTGAGATTCTAACACATGTAAATGGTATGATATTGGCACCATCTTTTGAGATAGCAAAACATCGTGATGAAAACAGACTGTGGAAAGTTTACTGAGTTCCAGCTGTGGCCCATGTACGCTTCAAGCCCTGGGGAAATGAAGAACAATAAAGATAGCCCAAAGTAGCTTATGTGGAAGTTGAGAAAGCTGAAGGACTGAGAATTTATGCAGATTCAAGGAAAGGAAAGAGAAGCAATATCCTATTGCTTGAATGCAAGCAAAAAGTCGATATAATGTTGAATTTATCCTACTTGAACTTTTTTTTTTTTTTTTTTTTTTTGAGACAGGGTCTCGCTTTGTAGTTCAGGCTGGCCCTGAGCTCAGCCTCAAACTCACATCACAATCCTCCTGCCTCTGCCTCCCGAGTGCTGGGATTACAGGCGTGAGCCACCACGCCCGGCACTGTGGTATGTGGTACTGGTTGCTGCTGGGCTGGGTCTCCACACCCAGTATTGTTATGTGGTTACCGGGGAATCGAACCTGGGCCCTTGCGCTTGCGAGACAGGCGCCGGAACCACTGAGCTAACTCCCCGGCCCTCCTACTTGAACTTTTAAAATTAAGCTTACATTAAGAAGGGGAGGGGAATGAAAGAATTAATGATGTTTACAAGTGTTTGGTTATAATTTTGCAACGTTGGATTCCTGTGAAGCAATGCTGGATAATGATAGGTGACTAAAGGTTTACAGACCTTTAGATAATGAAGGAATTGTCAAGGTAGGGCTAACAATGAGCTATAAGCAAATGAGTAAGAGGCAAAATGATGGGAAAGGGGAGAGAGAGAGACAGAGAGAGATAGAGAGAGAGAGAGAGAGAGAGAGAGAGAGAGAGTCAGACGAAGAGAAAGAGAGGAAAGCAGAGGGGAGCAGATTGTGGTTGGCTTCAGAGACAGTGGAACTGGTTTCCGAGATAGTGCGATTAGTCATGAGGTGGACTTGAAGGAGATGGGCTGAAAACATGGTTCAAAAGATGGAAAGAATGGATTTGGAATGGACAGTTCAACTAACTGGTTGTTGAAGTGACCAGACTTCTTGATGGAAGCAAGAGAAAAAACAAACTTCTCAATGTTAAAGTCATCAGTAATTGAAAATGCTTCAGTAGGACCTTAGCTAAATATAGAGAGTGTAATTTGATTCCAGGAGCTTCAAATTACCATGGGTGTTTGCAAGAGGATAAGAGGAGAGTATTTTGCTAGAGCATCTGGGGTTTGCAATGACTTTCCCATATAAAATACATTTATTCAAGCACTGAAGTCTATAAGGGGGCTGAGAAAAATTTTAATATGTCAGAAGGCAAGAAATTAAGATGGTGTCTTGGTGTATAGATGAATATCCTCCAAGAAATATCTATGGGTGGGGAACTTGGAGGGTCACTGGCTCAGAAGTGTGTTACACTCCCAAGTCTCATGATGAATTTTTAGCTAAATGTGATGCTTAGGTGTGAAGTGGTCCAGAAGGTGGGTCACTGGGGGCACAGACTGGAAGTGCACATGTGTCTCCTTCCTCCCTTGATCTCTCTCAGCTTTGTGTCTGCTATTCCAAGAACAATCTTCTCCCCCATTATCCTTTCCCATGCCACCCTCCCTACTTTGGAGCTGGCCAATATGGAATGAAACATTTATAGACTATGAGCCAAAATAAACCTTTCCCTTCTTTTATTTGTGAGTGTTTGATATTGTATCTCATCCACAAGAAAGTAAGACAGAATAACTGTCATTTTTAGATCCGGATGTTTCCCCAGTTCTCCATGTGGGGGACTGTGGAGGCGCTCTAGCTGGCTCTCTATGCAGAGCTGAGGTCTGGTAGGGTGGAAGTTACTGGGTGTCCCCCCGGAAGGGCTATCTTCCTTCCTGCCGCCGCTCTTCTTTTTTTGCTTTGTGGCTGCTGTGATGAGGGCAGGTTTGCTATGTCAGACCTTTCCACCATGTCCGTCCTGTGCTGGCGCCAATCAGTGGTGGACTGAGACACTGACTGAAACCTGAAAAAACTGTGGGAGTCAGGAACTTTGTCTTATGATGGGAAAATGCCTAAGAGGGTAAGAAATAGAATATTTGTTAAATTGAATGTGTGGCAATGGTGATGAGCACTTTGAGGGATACCACCTTTTAGGGGATGCATAAAAGAAAGAATAACCAATGATAATTATGTAAAAGGGTAGAAGAGGTACCACAAGGAGTGCTACAGAATCCAAGCAAAGAAAATCATTAATGCTATTGTGAATCCATCAAGTGAAATGAACATATCTTATTCAAACCCACTATCTAAACACCTACCTCAGTTGGATATACAAACATTAAAGATATCTTTTAAAATTGATTCATACATCAAAACTACATTTTAGAAAAACACATCGATGGGATTAAAATTAAACAGAAAAATGCTTCATAAACTATTTATGGAGGCAAGATAAAGAGTTTAATTTTTGTGGTGTTCTATTTGACAAGAAAATAGTGAGTCAGAGAAAGACGTCATAAACATTCCCAAGGAAATAAGACTGAATTAATTTGATGTGTGGAGCAGGGACCAGAGGTGACAGGTACAGTCATGCATATAGAATCAATGGACCACAAAGATACATTCATTGTCTTGAAGAAAAACTGTTCAGATATCTTCCATAGTGAAGGACAGAAGGAAGAGGTGTAGAGTGGACTCTTCCCTCAACAAGTATCAGTTTCACTGGAGAAAATGATTTAAATATTACCTAATAAACACACATACTTAAGGCCTTTGAAAGATGTTCTGAGAACATACACTCAACAGAAATATCTATTCAATGATATTTCTGAATATCATTGAATTTTGAATAGATACAAAATGCAAGAGTGTTTCATTTGAACCAGGACCCACACCTTCTCTAGACCAAATTACTTTTTACAGAAACTACTATGAGAACTCTACTCCAGATATGTGTGCAATCAAAAAGTGGAATTTCTTCTTTCTAGCTCCAAATCTGGGAGTATATCTTAACCTAGGAAGGGCAAGTTATTAGTGTCTTATTTTCCTCAGCCTTTAAATAAAGAAAGTGTATTCTGAGGAGATCCAAATAGAACTGGGCTTTTAATTTTCCTCCCCTGGTTCTGCACAAGCAGAAAAGAAAGCTGAGTAGACAGACCTTATTGACAAGGAGTTCTCCAGCTCTGTCTGAGGAAACCAACTTTGGAAAAAAATCATGGAGGATTCTATGTGTAAAGGCAATACTAAAATCAATGGATATATTGGTGGAGAGCACTTCAGAGAGTACTCATAACTTCATGATAAAATCAATAATAATCAAGATGTCAGAGTAAGCAATGTAAATTGAAATGAACCAGGTAAAGAATCAAGAGAGGACATGTTGGATTCAGAGTCGTCTTCATGGAGTCTTATTCATGAGAATAATATACTCAGGGAGTGGAAGCAATCAGAGAAGGACATGAGAAACATAAAAAATCATTTACCTGGGCCGGGGACTTAGCTGGTTGGTTCTGGCACCTGTCTAGCAAGCGCAAGGACCTGTGTTCAATCCCCCTGTAACTACATACAATACTGGGTGTGGAGACTCACGCTCAGCAGCAATCAGTACCACATACCACACGCCAGGTGTGGTGGCTCACGCCTGTAATCCCAGCACTCGGGAGGCAGAGGCAGGAGTATTGCTGTGATGTGAGTTTGAGGCTGAGCTCCGGGCCAGTCTGAACTACAAAGCGAGATCCTGTCAAAAAAAAAAAATCATTTACCGAGTGCATATAGAATAATCAACAAAGGGAATATGCCCCACCGGCTCTAGGTAATGAAGCACATCCTCAGAACAAGTTGTGGTTGAGCAGGAAGCTACTCAAATGCAGGATACACTCTTATAAAGCCAGCTGGAAAACAGAACTACATGCATCTTTGGTAGTGTCATGTCTGGAACGTAGTCAAAGGGAAATTAAAAAGCTATTCACTCCTGGATTGTTGCAGAGAAAATGTGAACTCAAACTATGAAAGCCATTTCAGAACAATGAACATATTTGCTAGTAACAAATAAAGTATAAGTGACTAAACCATTAACTGTAACTTTTAAACAATAAATGATTTATACTGTTTCAGAGGTAACACCTCAGTAGTCAGCTAAAAGGTAAAAGCAAAAATAAATAGACAAAAAAGAAAGGAAAACAAATCTAAATAGGGATGTCACAGCCTGACTAAAGTAATGGAAGTATCTTTTGGAGTCAATTTAGTCAAGTTACTAAACAAATGAGTAAATGACGAAGCAAACAATATCATTAGCCCTGGTGTAGGGTGGAACTCCAGGATCTTGTGATATCACAGTATTTTAGCTAAAATGTCCAATTCTCAACAAAAAATTAAAAGATACAGACAACAAAGCCAGACTCAGAAAACATATCCAATAATAAACATTTCCTTGATGAAGACAAATGGTTGAAGTTAGCAAATTTTCAAAAAGGCTCTCCTTTCTCTCTGTCTCTGTGTTTGTGTCTCTGTCTCTGTCTCTCTCTCTTTGTGTGTATTTTAATCTCATAGAGTTAGAAAACAAAAGGAAACCACTAGTAAAGAGCTGAAAGAAGGTATGGTATACACGCATCTTTTCGGGTGGACATAGAAAATAAAGACATTTAAAAATAAAGACATAGAAATTATATGAAAATAATAATTTACACATCTGATTTTTTCAAAACTCTAAATATGACAAATGCATGCAAATCTAAATGGAGGTACATCAGGATCAAAATTTTGAAAGAAAAAGTCAAAGAGAAAATCTAGACAGCAGGGAAAAGAAAACAACACATTACACAAAAGAACCTGCGCAAGATTAACAGCAGACTTCGGATAGGAAGCAATGGATATCAGAGGTAATAGAAAGATGTCTTCTAAGTATTAAAAGTGAAAATTACCCTCTCTAAGACTCTTCTTATAAGAAAATTGTCTTCAAGAAACTGAGACAGAATAAACATATCTAAGATACTTAAAAATTTAAAGAATTTGTTCTTAATGGCCTTTACATAAAATTTTAAAAAGCTAGGGATATCGTTCAGCAATTTAAATCTGCCTGCCTAATAGTATTGCCAAAATAACCCTGTAAGTAATTATACAGGATAGTTTAACTGAAGATGATCTACATAGAAAACTACTAAGGTACAGAAGAGTTTAGTAATATTATAGACTAAATGAACCCTGCAGACATTACAAAACAGATCAACAGTCACAGAAAAAATTATGTTGAATACTCATAACATTCTCTAGAATAGAGCATATGTTAAGATGCAAAGAAAACTATCTAAAACCTTGATTAAATAAAAATAACATCAAATATATTTTCCAAATAGAATGACATGTGAAGAAAGTCATAAAGGAAGGGATTTTGAAAAATTCACACACATTGAATAAGAGCAAACTGCATCAGAGAAAAAAGTCAGAAGTCACACAAAACTATCTTGAATAAAAAGTAGAATAACAACATACCAAACTTACAAAAAGTGCAGGAAATACATAGAAATTAAACAATACCTTCCTCAATAATTAATGGGCCATAAATTAAACTAAATAAGAAATTAGTTTGTACAATCAAACAACTCAAATGTGATATATCACAATTTATGAGACAGTGATAACAATTCTAAGGGAGAACCTTGTAGTGAAGAATTTTCACATAAGAAAAACAGCATGAGCTCAAATAACCTAATAGTGCACCTTGAGGAAGGAAATAATAAAGACCAAGACTGAATTAATGAGATTGAGACAAAAATACATTATAAAGAATCAATGACTCAAAGAGCAGACTCACTGAAAAACTAAAAAGAAAAACCTTTGGACAATCTTATAAAAGTATAGAGGGAAATGGTACAAATCTATACAACTAAAAATGAAAAAGACAAAATCACAATTGATTCTGCTAAAATATAGAAAGATAATTGACAAACTACCTTGACAACCTGTACTTTACTGAAATGAAAAATTCTAAAGAAACAGATAAATTCCTAGGATTGCTCTAATTCTGCTAGGAATACTATTACTACTTTGTTTTAAATCCATATATCAGTTTTGCAAGTAGGACTATCTTGATTGCATTTATTCTGCCCGTCCAGGAATAGGGGCTTTCCATTTTTTGATATTTTATTGTTTTTTTCAGAGTACTCTGTTTTCTTTGTAGAGGTCTTTAACTTCCATTGTTAAGTAATTCCTATACATTTAATTTTTCTTGATGCTGTTGTGAAAGGAAAGGTATTTTTTCCCTATTTTCTCCAGCTCTCTAGCTTGTTATTGGTATAAAGGAGTGGCACTGATTTTTTAGTGTGGACTTTGTGTCCTGTTATTCTGCTGAATTTGATTACTGTTAGTTCTAGGAGCCTCTGAGCAAAGTAGAGGATCCTGCCATCGGATTTTGTGTCCTGTTATTCTGCTGAGTTTGATTACTATTAGTTCTAGGAGCCTCTGAGCAAAGTAGAGGATCCTGCCATCGGCAAACAGTGATAATTTGAACTCTTCTTTCTCTTTCCACATTCCTCTTATTTATTTCTCTTGTCTAATTGCCCTATGTGATATTTTGAGAACTATATTAAACACTAGTGGTGCCAGTGGACATCCTTGTTCCTGATTTTACAGAGAAAGATTTCACTTTCTCTCCATTAATATGATGTTGGACATCTATGGCTTGCCATAGATAATTTTTGTTGTTGTTTGTTTGTTTGTTTTGAGACAGCATCTTGCTTTATAATTCAGGCTGGTCCTGAGCTCACTATGTAGTCCAGGTGAGCCTCAAACTCACAGCAATCCTCCTGCCTCAGCCTCCCAAGTGCTAGGATTACAGGTTTGAACCCCCCAAACCTGGCACTGTGGTATGTGGTACTGATTGTTTATGGGTGTGAGTCACCACATCCAGCATTGTTGTGTGTGGTCACTAGGGATCAAACTCTAGACTTTGTGTTTGCAAGGCAGGCACAGGAACCACTGAGCTAAATCCTTGGATTCATAGAGGGTTTTTTGTTTGTTTGTTTGTTTGTTTAATCTGATTGAGATAAAGATATTCTATTTCTATTTTCTTCAGGAATTTTTAAATCGTGAATGGATGTTGGACTTTGTCAACTGCTTTTACCGTGTCTATTGAGATGATTATGTGATCATTGTTTCTGCTTATGTAGTTAATTGTATTAACTGATTTGTGTATGTTGAATCATCTCTGTATCCCTCTGATAAATCATACTTGGTCATGATGCATTATCTTTTTGATGATTGCTTAATTCTATTAACCAATATCCTAATGAGGATATTTTTGCATCATTGTTCTTCAAAGAGATTGGTTGGTAGTTTTTTGTTTCGATCCTTTTCTAGCTTTGAAATGAGAGTAGTGTTCACTTCTAGGAATGACTTTAAGAGTACTGCTTCCCTTTTGTTATAGAGTTTAAGTCATAGTGACATGAGATTTTCTCTGACTTTTTTATAGAATTTAGAAGTGAATCTGTCAGGGCCTGAGTTTTCCTTAATTGGTAGTTTACTTTGTAACACTTCTATAATTTCACTGACTCAGATTATTCAGGATTTTTTAATATCTTCTTTGCTTAGCTTTGATAGTTTATTTATCTAGGAATTTCTTCATTTTTCTGCATTTTCCATTTTATTAGAGTATTTTCCTTGCTAATTTTTCAAGTTTTGGGATTTTACATTTTTCTTTTATCCTTTCTTTTATACTTTTAAATTAAGTTTTTCTCTGACTTATGTTACTTTTATCTCACTATATTGATTTTATTTTATACTTTATTTGAATATTTGATATCAGATGTCTCCCCTTTTATCTTTCTTCTCTTTATTTTTTCAGATTTTATTTCTTTTACCTCCACTTCCATACCCATGTTTAAATTATGCTTTATTAATTTTTATATATTTGGTTGACTATGCTATCATTATTACAAATTTTATAATTAATGGTGGTATAAAGACATTCACAAGAAACCTATTGCCAACATCATATTAAATGGGGAAATATAGAATGATCTTCCTTCCCAGTCAGGGAAAAAACAAGTATATCTATTATCTCAATCCTTGTTCCCTATAGTCCTCAAAACGTTAGCTAGAGCAGTCAGGCAATAGAAAGTTAAAATGTACCTATAGGAAATGAGGAGCGGAGAGGTGACTAGGCAGAGGTGACAAGAACATTTAAACAGAGGACCTTGCAAATTCCACCAGAGGAATCCTGGAGTCAACACATTATGCAAGGCAGCAGGATACAAAAGCAGTACACAAAAATAAAAACAATCAACTCACTAGGAGAGAAATTGCAAGATTATTGCCATTTACAATGGCTTCAAAACATTACTCAGGAACACATCTCACAAAGAAGTGAAGAATCTCTACACATCTCACAAAGAAGTGAAGAATCTCTAACAAGAACTGTAGTTCTTTGGGAAAGAAGAAAGGAGAAAATGGCATGGGTGAAGGGGAAAAAGGAGAATCCAGTCATGTCATATTCTGGTACAAACTCTCAGTACTGAATGCGATGATGATGTGTATTCATAATGTTCCAGTAGAGATTTCTTTTAAAAAAGAAAATGACAGAAAATAAAAAGATATCCATTATTCCTGGATTTGCAGAATCAATATTGTCAAAATGGTCATATTACCCAAGATGCTGTATGGATTGGTGATAAGTAACTGATTGTCCCACGCTGAGTAAGAAATAATTTAACTAAATTGGATTAACACAGTTCTGGGTGTGGCTGAAGGGCTTTACTGAAGACAGAAGACTGTGCCGGGCACAGCTGGCACCAACCCCATAAACTTAAAGTCTGAGTGAAATAAAAGGGGAATGGAGGAGGAAGGCCCGCGTGTACTTCTTCAGAGGAGCTCCAGTCTTTACCGTCACCTTGGAGGTCACCTCCTGGCTTCCAGCTCAGTTTCTGCAGCCTTTCTTCATGGACTCTTTGGCCTCCTGACGCTTACTTACACTGGACACTACAGTGAACTCAGACTTGACTTTTGACTGCATCCTGTGAACCGCCACCAAGCGCACGGCTCTTTGGCTATCTTCCCCACCTGACTCTCAGAGTGGCTGACATAAGCATACTCTGTGGATTTATATGTCCTACATTAAATCTGTTTCTTTAGTGAGCACTGACTAATGCAAGATTTTATGTCGTACTCATCAAAATGAAAATAGCGTTACTCACAGAACTCAGTGAAACAACCCTAAAATTCACACAGGACCACAAGAAACCAAGAATAACAATGAGAACCTAGTATGCACCTTCACAATCCCAAAGTTCAAGTTATATTACAAAGCTATAGTGATAAAAACAGGGTGGTGCTGACAAGAAGCAGAAACTTGGATGCACAGAGCAGAACAGGGAATGCAGACAGGGGAGCAGGCACGTTCTCCCGTGTGACCTGTGAAGGCCTGGCTGCGGCACCACCTACACAACTGGAGTGAGTTGTGGGGTTCACGGGAGACCAAGGGACCACAGAATGCTCAGGAGAAGATGACAGCTGCAAATATCAGTTATTACCCTGTGACCAGAATAAGGATTGTAACTGCCATGAGTATTTCCTCCATGCTTGGTTAGGAATGTTATGTGTACGTTTTTATTCTTCTGGTTCTGTTTTTCTGGAGAACCCTTCCCAATGTATCACATGATCCAGAATTTGCATTCTTAAATGTAGATACTGAGAAATTTTAAAACATATGTACTCATACAGGCTGGCATAACAATGTCTATCATGGCATCATCCCTAACTGCCAAAAGTGGAAACAATGTAAATCCATTGGTTAACAGATGAATACAGTATACTTCCAATGAGACATTATTTGGCAATGAGGAGCAATGCAGAACAGGTACGAGGCTGAGGAACCTTGAAAGGTTATACTCCACAAAGGAAGTCAGTCACTAAACACCACACTACTCTGTCATTTTATTTGTTGGAAATGTACAGAGTAGGCAAAACTGTAGAGATTGAAAACAGATTAATGATGATCTAAGACAGGAGTGGAAATGGTAGGAATGGGGTCAAAACGCTGTTATACAGAAGCTTTTGCGTGATGCATTGTTTTGAGCAGATTGTGGTGACAGTTGCACACAGTGCTATCCCATATCACATCATAATGTGTGAATTTAGTGCAATGTAAATTGTATCTCAAGGTATAGAACACAATTTTAACAAGTGGAAATTTGGCTGTAACTGATGACGAGAGGATAGCAGGGGTCGCAAGGTGAGTAGTGAGAAAAACAATTGGAATTTCAGGATGCGAGTGCCTGGCATCGTGGTATATGTCTGTAATCCCAGCACTCAGGAGGCAGAAGCAGGGGGATCACTATGAACTCAAGCCCAGCCTGGGCCACACAGTGAGTGAAAGCCAACCTGAACTGTATAGAGACAGCCTATCACAAAAAATAACAACAAAAACCAACACAAAACAAGAATTTCAAAATGTAACCTAACATCAGTGCTGTGCAGAATTTATTCTACTGAGGTCATCTTTCTGCCTAATGAATAATGAGCCATTGAAGGCTCTGACCAGGAGAGCAGGGTAGTCCAAACGTGCC
>PVIR01038279.1:0-14498 GCA_004026965.1 Petromus typicus
GAGTGCTGGAATTATAGGCGTGAGCCACCACGCCCGGCACCGTGGTTTGTGGTGCTGATTGCTGCTGGGCGTGAGTCTCCACACCCAGTATTGTATGTGGTTGCTGGGGAATCGAACTCGGGCCCTTGTGCTTGCAAGACAGGCACTGGAACCACTAAGCTAACTCTCCGGCCCAAAAGTGACATGAATCTTTACTGAGCAGTCCCTGACCCTTTCCCGAGAAGAGCCAAAGGGCCCCGTGGGAAGGTCTCACCATCTCAAAGAGCACCGCGGCTGTCACTGCCATCCAGTGTAGCTTGATCTCAAACGCTGCGTTCAGGGAGAAGTTGCCGTGATAGTAACAGCTACACCACTCCAGCCGGTCTGTGCGGTTGTTCACATCAACATCCAGGGTCACGGTCCTCTGCTCTGGGACAGTGGCCGCTGTGTCAGCACACAGGAAAGGTCGAAGACAGAGGGGATAGGAATGGGGTGAAGAGGAAGAACAAAGAGCTAAGCAACCAGATGAGAAATAGCTGAATCACCTAGCAGAAAATCATAAATTCTACCAGCTTCTTGAAAATAATGTAGCCCACAAACTTTTTCTGTTTGTGGCTGCAGAATAAATATTTTAGGTTTCATGGGCCATATAGTTTCTGTCACAACTGTCTGAGTCTGCCATTATGGTATAAAAGCTGCCATAGTTGTTTTGTAAAAGAATGAGCTTGGCTGTGTTCTAATAAAACTTTATTTACAAAAACAGATCGTTAGGGCAGTGAAAATATTCGGCATGATACTCTCAGGGTAAATATGTGTCTTCCTGTCTGGAATTCCCGCTCAAAAATCCTACTCCACTCAACAAAGGGATGTACATGTTAGAAATCCTGATTTGGATAAAGGATTAAAGAGGTTCAGACCTTTAAAAAGGTCAGGGCTCTGTCTGCCTGCCTGGATACTCCCACAACTAAGGCTTCTATAAAGGATGATTTGTCTTTTATCCTCTCTGACCCTGAGTTCAATTTGCTTTTTTTTTAATCTGAAGAACTGGACCTGGGTTTCCGAGGTAGAAGCCCTAAGTGGCTTTAATCACTCACAAGGACGCAGCAACTCCTGAGACAGCCACTCTGATGCACTCCTGTTGAGAGGCAGGGGACTGACAGCCAGGGCACAGAATGGCACTCGGGTGATCCGATATCGAGCTGCCGATTATACCACTTGTTGTTCTCTCTACACTTGAACATGCAAAATGCGAACAGTCCCAGATATGGAGTTAGATAATCTAAGCTGCCCCATATACTAGCCATGTCTCTGAGAATGTTGCTTGATCTCTCCTGGCTGCTGTGCGCAGACTGAGGTGTGGTGGCCCAGCTGCTTCACAGACAAAGAGTGAGGCTCAAGGGACACAAGGCTGGAAAGGCCTTCTGGGCTGGCAGCGTTCTCAGTGGAATGAATGACAAAACTTTCTGATCACCAGTTAACTGTCTATTGTTGGGTTTGCTGACGCCAGATATCATGCTCCAAATTCAACTTTTCCCAGTGCTGACAAATTACGTTCACTCCTACATTTTGATACAAACAAATCTTTACTAACGTTGACTACTGTCAAATACTCTTACAGATGTAGGGATAGCCAGTGATTCAAACAAAGTTCACCACACTGAAGTCCTTGTGGAAGTAGAAAAACATACAAGCTATCTAAACACAAAATGTGGGAGAGAAAGAACTCCATGGAGTGTGATTGGCTTTCCTGGCCTAAGAGACCAGGATGAGAAGGAAAAACTTAAGGAGAAGCAGATGTGTGAGGGAACAGCGAGGTCTGTTTGAACGCTCTACGTCCCGTCATCTCACTGACAGGAAGCAGGTGAATGGATGGGTTAAGTCTCACTGGAAAGATGGAGAGAGATGAAAAACTCAGGAGTGATCAGATCTCAGGATAATGAAGCGACTGTCCTGAAAAGATGCACAGGACACAGAGATGAGGGTCCACAGGGGTTTCACCAGCCCAGGAAGGAGGTGCCCTCGCTACAACATTCAAAGAGATTGCTTAGGAGAAATCAGCAAAGGATATCTGACAGAAATGGAGGACAGCCAAGAGCTCCATTGGAGAGCCATGCCCGGGGGTGGGGGGGACATTTAAGGGAGCAGTTAGGAGTCATCTAACAAATGCTTCTGACAAGACAAGAGGACAAGGCCTGAGTAGTATAAGGAATCGGGGGTTCCCTGTTAATCTTGGGAAATGCAGTTCCAGTAGAAGGAATGGACAAGGACCTGACTTGAGATTCTGTAGATAAGACTACACCTGGAGTAGACCCACAAGGATGTTTTTATGGGGATGCTTTAGGAAAGAGGGAGACAGACGATGAGGGTTGGGATGCTGGGCCAAGTGGAGCGTCTAACCTAAGACCAGTGATGGCTCATCCAGTGCGCGCAGGACAGAAGCAGCGACAGACACAGGTACTGACAAAAAGAACAAGGAACATGGAACTAACTTCTGACTGATTCTAGGGTGGGGATCCACAGAGGTGCTGGAGTCTCTTTTTGGAGGAGGGGAACTAGGGAATCAACCGCAGACACAATGAATGTGACCAAGAGCTAGATGTTAGCTTATTGGGCTGGAAGCAGTTTTTTATATCAGTAGAACAGTCACAAGGACAAGTCAGGCTTGGGAGAAGGGGAAAAGAAAATCTCATTATTTACAAAAAAGGACAGACACAGTTAACCATTATTTCTGGAGGAGCCAAAACATCTTAGCCTCTGAGGCTCAAGGACGCGTGTTAACCAAGACAGTATGCAAACAGTTATCTAGGGAACGGGGACTGGCAGAGGACAGAACAAACAAGGAACAAAAGACTATATCACTGTTGCCCTCAAGCACGGGCGGAATTTAGGGCTCGCTGGCCCTCCACCATCAGCACCTGGAGTCTAATGCTCGGTATACAATCTTATATTTCTGGTTCCATCCACAGTAGGGAGTTTGGTGGCTCTGAACTGTCCATAAGGCAAGTGAAGATGTAGGGTGGGTGATAGGAGAAGAGAAAGATGACAAGATCATCTGGTTGTGGGTCCTGATGGGAATCAAGGATGAGGACTGGTAAGAGCAGGCTGGAATGATGATCAAGGTGAAACAAGGGAAGACATGCCATGTTGAGAGAGCTACAGTCCTGTGGTGGGGCTCGGCACCCAACGCTCATTGTCACAAAGGGCTCTGGCCCCCTCTGGACATGGGCCTTCGTGGGAATCCCAAGCCGTCCGGCTGGGCTTTGACTTGTCTTCCTGAGGCTGACATGCAGTGTAGTTAGAGCTCAGATTACAGGGCAGTCCTGAGAATGAAATCCAGCTCCAACTCTGAGCAGACAAACAACTTTACCTCTCCACGTCTCCATCTCCTGAACTCTAAACCACAAATCATAATACCTGTCACAGACATGGGACAGAGATGAAAATGAGAGAATTTTCTACATGTTATAGTGTGTAACACATAAATGCTCTACAAATCAAAGTATTATTGTTATTACCACTGCCTCCACCTTAGGCAGGGCTAAAGCAATCATAAACACTACTACTACAAGCACAAGAAGACCCAGGAGCCAGGACGGAACACAGAATACTTCACTTTAATATCCCAACTCCAGTCCTGACTCTACCTGTTCTACCTCTACACTCTGAGAAGACCTCTTATTACATGCTGACATGACACCTGCTCAGAGAAGTTCCTGAGGAGCTTCAGAGCCTTGCAGATGGCTCTTGCATGGCTCCTTCCTAGACTCCTTCAATTCCCCTGGGGCAATGGCTGTTGCTGGGGGTAATTCTGTGTGCATACGCATGTGGGTGCATGCGTGCGCGCACACACACATACACACACACACCCACCAGAGCACACTGTGGCCAATGTCATGAGACATTTTGTCACACTAGAAGTGGGGAAGTAGCACTGGCATCTACTTGTTAGAATAAGAGGTGATGCTAAATATCCTACACTGCCTAGGGCAGCCTCCCACAATGAAGGTACCAGGCCCAAAATGTCCTTACTGCTAAATTTGAGAAGCCTTGCTGTAACATTTTATATACTCTGCAAGAAAAGATTCCTAGCAGAATAATTTATTTTATCAAACACTTTCAAGAAAAGGAAGTTTTGGGCCAGAGATTTAGCTCAGTGGTTCTGGTACCTGCTTTGCAAGTGCAAGGGCCTGGGTTCGATCCCCAGTAACCACATACAACAATACCAGGTATGGAGACTCACGTCCACCAGCAATCAGAACCACATATCACAGTGCAGGGCATGGTGGCTCACACCTGTAATCCCAGCACTCGGGAGGCAGAGGCAGGATTACTGTGAGTTCAAGGCTGAATGAACTGAGGGCCAGCTTGAACTACAAAGCGAGACCTTGTCTCAAAAAAAAAGAAAAGGAAGTTTTCCAAATAAATAATAGTTACTTCCCACCTTAAAAGGATCAAAGCTTAACAAGTATACTTTGGAAACAGTCTGAAAATGAATTATTGGTTTTCTTGTTGCTATCACGTGCCTCTCAGTCAGTGTCTCCAGTTTGGGTATCACTGAGAAATCTGTAACCAAACCTGTTAGAACACCAAACAGACTCTCTCTGGTTGAGGTCCCCTCGCTACAAGGAAGTGACACTTGGAATTTGACATTTTATTGGTTTCTTCAGAAACATTTTTGCTACCTTTGAGTCTTGAGGAAATCCAGTGTCACCATACCTGGTCCACTGTGGACTTACAGTAACTCTCATCTTTGCCTCCAAAAGTAGCCTTGAGAGTGGGAGGTTTCAACACTCTTCAGTATGTATCTGAAAGCAATTAGCTTTCAGGCTTAGTCCTTGGAGAAGATGAAAACTCCCAGCTTTTAGATAAGGAAAAAACAGGCTTCAAAACTTGGCTATTAAAAATATGCTTGACTTAGGTAGGGAAATGTGATGAAAGTTAGTTTACTGAGAATCTCCCCAAATGCAATCCAGTGCTACAAATGGCTATGAATGATTAATGCTCCATTTTATGGCATTCTTGTGGTATAAACATTTTTTGAGACAGGGTCTCACCAAGTTCCCCCAGGCTGGTGTAAACCTTCCAATCCTCCTGCCTCAGCCTTCCGCTTGGCTGGGATTACAGTGTGTACTGCCATACCTAGCCTATTTATTCTATCCCTAATAGATTTTCCTGGCTCCACTTTTATTGTCAGACCATTGGTTTTACTTCCCCCCTGGCATCAAGGTACTGGTTTTTTACTTGCTACCTCTAATGCGCTCTTGCAAGGCATAAAATGCATAAGCCTGCTGCTCACTATTTTAGCTGCTCCTAGGCCTCTGGTCCCAAGGCCAGGGAGTGCGCTGTGAGGTTTAGGTTGCTGGAAATTAGTTCCCCAGAAGAAACAGTGAGCATGTGGCCTCCCTGATCCCAAATGACTTCAAGGAAAGAGAGAGAAGTACAGCCGAGGGGAGAAGGGAAAGTGCTGTGTGCCTGGGTGGTGGAGGCGGAGGAGGAGGGGGAGGAGGGGGAGGAGGGGGAGGAGGAGCTGCTCCTCTTGAGGCTCCACCCAGCTGCCTCGGCCCTTCAGTTCCCACACAGAACACTGGTCAGCAGCCGGTGTGACGCGAGGTGAGGTCAGTCATGCCACGATCTGCGCAAATCTAAGGCTCTGGGAACTGTGATGGCTGTTACGGTGTCATTCTACCAGCTGGGTGAGGGTTCCTATAATCTGGACTTCAGAGGCAAATGGGCCAAAAGGAGCATGTCATTGGAGTTTATGTTGTGGCCGCTTCCTTCCAGAGGACTGTCAGGATCTCTTCAATGTGACCTGCAGATAAATCCTTGGTGCCTGCCCCACCACATGAATCTTCTAAATTTAAAGAATTTAAAGAAATTCAGATCTGAACCCTTGGGCTGGCCCCCAGAACAAAGGTCTCCATTTCCTATTTCCATAAGGAAGCATTCACCATGTTAACCACAGGAACCACGGGAAAGGAGGAAGAGCTCCAGCTGGCATTAACTGGGGTAGTTAGCACAACTGAGGACGAAGAGAAGGATGGAGAGCAATGCTCAGCTGGGGTGTCTGGAATGGATGATCTTTACAGTTCTTTCTCTTCTGAGATCCTACAGATGCTAGAGTTCCGGAAGCCCTCCGGCAGGGGCTAAACCTGAAAAGAGTACCAGCTGACAACCCCTGTATCCCGGGGGCTTCGTGGAAACAGTGGTCAGACTTTGTATTCTCTCCTGTCTGTGCACATTTGGCACCATGCTCTGATTTGAGAGAGTCCAAATACTGTCTGTTGGTTATGACATGATGAACCTGGACCTGCTCTGTCAGTGGAAGACAGCACAGGAACCTTCAGTGATAACAGACATAGCTAACATGCCAACCACAGTGATTCGGATTCTCACATCATTCTCCTGGCTGGCCTGCACCCTTTCCTAGCCACTCGCCAGCATATACCTACACCCCAGCTTAGCTTCCTTCCAGAGGACTATCAGGATTTCCAGTCAAGCATTTACCTAAAAGTGCAGCTGCCTGGCTCCGTCCTCCAAAACTTCGACTAAAGGAGCTGTGCCTACTTGCATACGAGGCTGGTCGGCTGGGAAGCCAGGGCAGGAGGAAGGCAGGAATCTCGGAGTGCAAGAGCTCTTCTGCCACAAAGGCCACCTCAAACCACTTGCGCTGGAAGCTGGCAAAGTCATCCACCCCCGCTGTGTGCCACGTTGCAGTGTGCTGCTGCATGGACACTGGAAAAAGTAGAGGGGAGAGAAGGACCCTCAGCACAAACATTTATTATTACTATTTTTACTGTGGCATACTACAACATGGATGACCTTGAAAACATTACACTAAGTAAAACAAACCAGACATAAAAGTCACATACTGTATAAATTGGTGCACATTTATATGAAATATACAGAGTAGGCAAATCTTTAGACACAGAGAGTATATCAGTGGTCGCCCAGGGAATGGGGGAAGGATAGATAGGAAGCGACTGGCCATGCAGATGGCATTTCTTTTTGGGTTGACAAAAATGGTCTGGAACTAGAGGTGGTGGTCACACAATAGTATGAATGTTCTAGATGTCCAATTCAAAGAGAAAATCTTATCTCTCTGGTTATACTTTAGTAGAAACGATCAAGAAAGCTAGAATACAAATCCACTCATGGAAACAATGTCTTATGAAGCACCGTCACCAGGAAAAACATCAGCTTCTGTTGGCAGTTGCCTTTGCCTTGGCTCTGACCTCGATCGGGTTCTTTGTCCATTACTATCTTGTAGAAGTAGAAGCCATAGATGAAGGTCCGCCAAGCTTCGCCAGATGCGTGTGTGATGAGCTGCTCTTCCAGCATTTTCTAGGAGAGATGATGAAATTCTCAAATTCGCACAGGGAGATATACCAAAAGGGCAGCCCTGGGTTGGGGATTTGGCTCAGTGGTACTGTGCCTACCTCACAAATGCAAGGTCCTGAATTCGATGCCCGGCACCACAAAAAAAGGGCAGCCCTCAGTTATGCAATGGAGCCAAGGAGTGACAGGAGTGCTGAGGAAATCCTCCTGTTTCCCTCCCGTCTCCCACCATTAGATATGAGGGTTGTTCTATGTTAAATGTTGTGCCCGGCCTAAGTTACATCAAAAGATTTAAATGCATATTATGTTAGCAAATAGTTCAAATTACAGAAAAGTATAAAGAAAACTCAGGCAGATCACCACCCAGCTTTAATGAATTAAACACCTTGCTACACCCTAGCCCCCTTTTATCTGACAGGGATACGTTCCAACGTGCTGATAGGATGTCTGACGCCACGCGGTATCACGTCCTAGACACACAGTCGGTCCTCCATACCTAAGGATTCAACCAACTGCAGATCCAAAAGATCTGGAAGGAAAGTGTTACATCTGTACTCAACATGTACAGATGTTCTCTTTGTCGTTATTCCCTGGACAATATACTTTAGCAACTATTTACATAGCATTTACATTATTCTAGGCATTGGAAGTAATCAGGAGATGATTTAAAGTATATGGGAGGAAATACGCAAAAAGTACACTATTTTATATGAGGAACTTCAGTATATGCAAACTTTGGTATCCTTTGGCGTGGAACCAATTCATAAATATCGAGAGACAACTGTATTGTTTTTATCCTGTATGAGTATACATATGGTGAGATTTAATTTATAAATTAGGTATAAGTGATTAGTAACAATAAAACAGAACTATTATATGAATATACTATATTAAAGGCTAGCTAAAACTTATAGATCATTTTTTAAAAATATTTTTCATTTAATATTTTTGGACCTTGGTTGACCACAGGTAACTAAACCTTGGAAAATGGAATTGTGGATAAGAGGTAGTATTGTGTTTTTTAAATTTTTATTTTCTTTAAAAAGGTCCCTATGGAGTCTTCCAAATCCCATTTCTCTTCCTCTCTTCTCAGAAACAAATGGTTAGAGTAATAGTCTCAACATTGCTTTTATAAAAATGTCATTATATAGATATATATTGGCACGAGAATGAGGTACGCTTGAGGAATTTTAAATGTTAAATAAAGGGTACAATATTGTATCACTTCATAAACTGTTTTCAACCATATCATGCTTCTGACATTTACCTATCCTGATATGTATACTTCCAGCTCATTTCATTTTAACTGCTATAATACATTTCATCGTAGGAAAAACAAAGTATCATTCTCAGGAATAAATAAAATGACCAGGGAAAGGTTATGTAAAATAGCGAGACTCACAGTGAGAGAAGTGAAGATTACATACCTATTCAAAATAGCTATTGGTTTCACATTTCCTTGATAACAAACCCACTGGTCAACAAGCTACTGACTTCTGGCAAGGTCCCCAGTACGAACCAGATGCCATGAACTGCCTCAGTCCTCGTGACCCTCCCTCATCCTCTGTTCTCATGCTGAATTCCAGTTCTGAACAGTGGAATTAAGTTCACCAAATAGCTGCTAAGTATCTACCACATTGCAAGCCATAGGCTAAGCAACAGAAATGTGGAAAGAGACAATAAGAAGTGGCCCCTCAAGGCAGGGGACCTGGTTTACTGGGGGAGAGCTTGCTTACCATGCAAAGGCTCTGGGTCTGATCCCCAGGGGGCAGGAAGGGTTGGTAACCCTCTTGTTTAGTCAGGAGACAAGAGAGAAAAAGAATACGCTTCATTCTGGTACAGTGAGAGCCCTCCCTGAGTATACAGGGCTCCAGGAACCCTGGATGCAGAGCTTGACTCTGGCCTTTGAAAGACAGGCATTAACCAGGGTACAACGGGACTTGAAGCCACAGGGAGAGATTTCTGAGGCTCCAAAGTGCACAGATTCTATATGGAACATTTCAGTTCAGGCAACAAATTCTGTCAGGCTTTTAAATTCAGGTAAAATATATTTCTTTTTCTTTTTTTAGGTTTTTTTTTTTTTTTTGAGACAGGGTCTCACTTTTGTGGTTCAGGCTGGCCCTGAGCTCAGCCTCAAACTCACATCACAGCAATCCTCCTGCCTCTGCCTCCCGAGTGATGGGATTACAGGCGTGAGCCACCATGCCCGGCACTGCTGTATGTGGTACTGGTTGCTATTGAGCGTGAGTCTCCACTCCCAGTATTGTATGTGGTAACTGAGGATCGAACCCGGGTCCTTGCGCTTGCAAGACAGGCGCCGGAACCACTGAGCTAAATGCCTGGCCCAGGTAAAATATATTTCAAAGCAAAATCTCTCCTTTTATCAAATGCAGATAGGTCTCCTACTTTTTCAAAACAGACCCTCATACCACACGATAAATCTCATCATGGCCCTGGGTGACCACATCTAAGGCACAGGCTGGTGGTCCTGTGGGCCCAGCCCTGCAATCTCACCTGCATGATGTCAATGGCCATCGCCTGGGTCTGGATGCCCTCCACACTGCTCATCAGCCAGTGCACCACCTCCGCACTGATGAAGCAGCATGGCGAGAGGCCCTTCTGTTCAGATAGCAGCTGGACGCCTGTCCTGGGTTCCAAGGTGGGAGAAGCGGGTGTGTGTGCCCAGCGGCATCGAGCAGATGGAAAAGACAAGAAAGCACTCCCATAAAACCACCTGCTACTGCAATTTCTCTAGAATATGAAGTCCCTAGACTGAGAGCACTCCTCAGGACAGGACAGGAAAAGGCAGTATGGAGAACTAGGAGAAGGGGCTGAGATTGGGGTTGACCTTAGGGAATACTTTACTTAGCAGGCATTATAGATACTTTATGTATTCCTTCTAACAGTTGTGTTTAATTCCATTGTATAAAAGAAAAAGAAAGATAATCAAAAAGGAAAATGAAAAACAAGAAACACTAATAATAAATCCCATTGTACAAAGAAGGTAGCAGAGGCTCACAGAGTCAAGCAACTTGCCCACAGTCCAACCACACAGCTGGAGAGCAGCAGAGACAGCTATGAACCCGCCCAACCACACTTCCTAAACATTACCGCGGCACAAGGCTCCTGGGGCCTCCCAGACCTCCTGCCCCTGCACCATCATGTGATAAGTCACTTACGAGGGGTGCTTCATGGCTTCAAGGATCTCTACCAAGGTGGAGGACGATGTCAGGGAACTTGCTGCCTGCTGCTGAGAGCTGTAACAGAGTGTAACAAAGCAAGGGCAGGGGAAGGTCAAGAGCACAAATTTTAGGAACACTCCATGTTTTATGGAGATAGAAACTGGGATACAATGGGGCTGGGGATGTATCTCAATGGCGCTGTGCCTGCCTGGCAAGCACAAGATCCTGAGTTCAATCCCCAGTACCACAAAAAGAAAAAAGAAACTAGGATACAATTAACATTATTGATACTGAAGGCAGTTGAGCAAATCTGGGGTTCCCTACTTATAAAATATATGAGGGGAAGGCAGAGAGGGAAGGAGGGAGGGGGACAGAAAAGCAGGGACAGAGAGACAGAAGGGGGAGGGGAGAGAAAGGGGGAGGCAGAAAGAAGCAAGAGGAAAAAAGAAAGGAAGAAAAGAAACAATATATGCAGGATATATACAAAGACTAGGCTATTTTATACATGGGACTGGAGCATATGCAAATTTTGGTATCCACTGGTATCCTGGAACCAATTCACAGATACCGAGAGACAACTGTGCTATCTGTGTGGAGGTGGGAAAGGGGGAGAAAGGAAGGAAAGAAGGAAGAGAGAAGAGGGAAGGGGAAAGAGGAAGGAGGAGAAAAGGGAGGGAGGAAGGGATACAGGAAGAAAGGGAGGGAAGAGGAAGGAAAGGAGGGGAAGGAAAGAGGGAAGAGAGGAAGGAGGAAAGGCAAAAGAAGAAGGAGGAGGAGGAGGAGGAAAAGGTGGGGGCGCTGAGGCATAGTGGTGCATGCTTGTCAGCCCAGTACTCAGGAAGCTGAGGCGGAAGGAAGATGAGTCTGAGGCCAGCCTTAGAACTTATCTCACAAAAGAGGGATTCAAAGTGGACCTGTGTCTAAATACAGCCATCCATAATAAGCATCTCCTCTTTTAGCATTATGCTTTATGCCTAATCATTTTCAAGAAATTTCCTTGGACCACTATGGTTTTTTTCCCCACAAAATGCTTTGTTGAATCTTGAACAGAGTGTTGGATAGTAACAGTCAGAGCCTGGGGGACAGAGTCCTAGTACCGTAATTAACCGGTGGCTTTTCAAGGCCACAGTGTCCACATATGAAAAACTGACAATGCTATCCCAGTCTTTCAGGATAGTTGTGAGGCATAATACTGAGTACGGGACTGAATGCATGAAGCCCTGAACAGTAAATATATTAACAAAACTTTGACTCTATGAAACTCAGATTGATTAAGGGACCTGATGAAGGTCAAAGAGATGGGAGGTTTCAGGGTCTGAATTTGCACTCAGGTCAGCCATGTCCCAAGGCAGGATCTTTTTATTATTTGCTACCCAAGCTCTTCTTTGACGGTATGACAGTCCTTTAAAACTTGCATAATACTCAGCAGCTTAGTGGCTACTTATCACATCAAATTTGGCTAATTCTGGGGTTATTTGGAAGCATTTTTAAGTTTCTTAAACTTCTCTCTTGCCCTCAACCCCCATTCTTCTGTTTGCTTATTTGGAGGGTTCAGGTAGTGCTGCAGCATTTTGAATCTCCGGGGTGAGAAAAACCTTTAAGGACCTTTGAAATGAACTTCCTTCTAATCCTGAGTCTCTGCTGAGTGAGAGTCTGGACAAGCAGCTGTTTTCCCTACATGAAATCCTTCGGTGGCAGAGGACTCAGCTTGTTCAAATGCAGCCTGCTCCACGCAGCAGTATCCACTGCTAGTAAGTTCCTCCTGAAATGGAATCTGCTTCCTAACTCTCAGTCAGCAGTCGTGATTCTACCTGCCGTGTCAGTGTTGGTCTTCTCACCTCTAGCCTAACTACTATATCCCCTGTTCCTCTTATCTCCCTAAAGCAAATGAGCCTGGCACTGTGCCCTCATGAGCAATGAGGAAGCACCACGAGGCGCTCCCTTCCCGTGTACGGGACAGCCCCTCCGATCTCTTCCACAGCCGGAACCAGAAAGCCCCCCGCTCGACAGGTATTTGGGCCTGGGAGGAGGCACAGGAGAGACATCCAGGAATGAGCCGATCACCGCCTTCACTGGCCAAAATGAACATGCTGTGGTGTGCCAGGCAGAGGGAAAGCCCCCACAGAATTTATGACCACACTCTGCTCTCGGGGACAGGGGTACAAAAGTCAAGTTTCTTATATTATTTAGTCAAGGCATAAAGCAAACACAGCTGGGAAGGAAATAAAAAAGAACTCTGAATTGGCCTCAGCATACAAACCCAGGGCATGTTACCCTACAGATATATGCACTGTATGTGTTGATTAAAAATTTTAATTAACTTTAAAAAAAAAAAAGCAAGGGTTCTGTCTCAAGAAAATGAAGTACAGGCAGCTTCTTTCTGTCCAGATACTCAGGCATGGGAAGAGGACTGTGGCGGCTGGCCACGTGCGCGACTCACCTACAAATGTGAGGAAGGACTGGTCACTCAGGGTCCCATGTACGGGTTGTGCCAGCTTCGGAACTTGCCTCAGAGCTCTGGATTCCCCAGGCTCAGTAACCTTAAGGTTAGACGGTCCCGCCGACCCCGGCCTTCCCCAGGAGCACGCATTCGGGTGTTTGGAATCTCACCTGCTGTCACTGGAGTTTGTGGAGGGGAAGGCCTGTTCTGTGTTCTGGGAGTTCCCCAAAGCCTGGCTGTTGCCTCTGTCCACAGACTGGCCGGCGCTCACCCCCAAACTGGTGCTGTCCAACACTGGAGCGACTGTCTGGTCCACAGACACCTGTCGAAGATTTTAAAATTCAAAGTAAATAAGTTCTTCTAGCTCATTCACTCAACAAGCACTTATATAAACAGACAACAAGTAAAACCAGTACCCTCCCCAATCTTTACAGCTACTGACACACGTGGTCCCGTCCACTGCTCTCACTGGCAGTTCCCGATGTTCCCAGGCAGAAGAGCTAAAGGAGCCCAAAGAGCAAACTCGGCCCTGCATGCACGGTCTTCTGCGGACGCCTAACCCCCGAAACAAGGCAGAGGGGAAGCAGGTGTGCGTAATGAAGCCTCAGAGCAGCCAATTACTTCATCATCTGACTTGCAAGGTTTCCACTAAAAACGCTCCCACAGAGAGAGTAGTTGGAGTAATCCTTGTTGACAAGACAGGGGTACGAGGAAGAAGAATACAGTTAGAGACAAATGGGTGAACATCTCTATGGCAACTACCCCACTCGGCATTCTCCACCCCGGTCTTCTTTGCCTGTAGCTGTCAGTGGCATTCAGACTTCCGACTGCCCAGGTTCAAACCTGAGAGCCATGGGACAGCTATCTACGGCAGCTCTGTGCTGAGAGAGGCCTAGTCCTGCGCCCTCCGCCCTGCAGATTCACCTGCATCTCTAAGTCACGCCCCCCTTCCTCTCACCAGGGAGGGCTGGGACAGTTTCCTACCTGGCCCCTCTCCCCGTAACAGCACTTCCTGTGAGCCACTTCTATTCTCTTTTGTTTTGTGGTACCAACGATCAAACTTGGAACCTTGTGCTTGCAAGGCAGGCGCCGAAACCACTGAACTAAATCTCCAGCCCTTACGTAGACTTTAAAATTCAGTTCCTCAGTCATATTTGCCACACGGCAAGTAGCTCGACAGCTACATGTGACCAAGGGCCACTGTGCTGGACAGTGCAGAACATTTATCTCCTTCACTGCTGAAAGTTCTATGGAACAGCATGTTCCAGAGCAAAGGTTACAAACAAAAGTATGTACTGGGCTGGGGTTAGAACTCAGTGGCAAAGCACATGCCCTCACTTCAATACCTAGCAACATCACCACCAAGAAAAAATAAAATGTGTACAGGGGGAATAGTGTAATAGTGTAACAAGGAATATATACTGGCACAACTGGCTGGTTTGTTTTTTGTTTTAGGGTTTTTGAGACAGGGTCTCACTTTGTAGTTCAGGCTGGCCCTGAGCTCAGCCTCAAACTCACATCACAGCAATCCTCCTGCCTCTGCCTCCCGAGTGCTGGGATTA
>PVIR01038280.1:0-14646 GCA_004026965.1 Petromus typicus
CAGCCTCGCCAGCGTTCATTGTTCATTGATTTCTTGATAACAGCCATTCTTTCTGGAATGAGGTGAAATCTCAGTGTTGTTTTCATCTGCATCTCTCCCACACCTCCCTGGCAAGCATAAAGTACTGAGTTCAATTCCTAGTACAGAAAAAAAAAATTGCAGCAGCAATCAGCACCACATACCACAGTGCCAGGCGTGGTGGCTCACGCCTGTAATCCCAGCACTGGGGAGGAAGAGGCAGGAGGATTGCTGTGATGTGAGTTTGAGGCTGAGCTCAGGGCCAGCCTGAACTACAAAGAGAGACCCTGTCTCAAAAAAAAGAGAGAGAGAGAGAGAGAGAAAGAAAGAAAGAAAGAAAGAAAGAAAGAAAGAAAGAAAGAAAGAAAGAAAGAAAGAAACAGATTGAGAGAAGACAGAAAAGAACAGAAGAAATACAATCCATCTGGGGTTCACAGCTGTACGGTACAGCCCAAGGCAGGTGCTGTCCCAGAGCTGTGTGTGTGTCCCGCCAAGTCTGGCACCACTTTGGCCCTGTGGGAGCTGGGCCTTCCTGGACGTCTCTCTCCAGCCCACCCAGAGCTCTGTACGGGTGGGGGTGGGGTCGCTGTGGCATTCTGAGGCAGGGTCAGCCTGGGGCTCCTCCCAGTCCTGTGTGCAGTTGGCTCCACTCAGTCACACCTCAGATCCGCTTATGTCACAGCTGGTCTTCAGGTAGGAAAGCTCGGCCCAGTCATAGTCCAAATGTCCAATTAATTTTCCCAAATAGGACTGCTCCCAACACAACTCATTTTTCTTTCATCTGCACTGTGGTCCAAAGGGGCCCTTCCGTTGGGGAGGGAGTAGAATTTTGGTCATCTCTGTGTTTGCCAGTGACAGCAAAATCCACTCATTTTTTCATCAGGATATATATCCCTCTTTTTCTTTCAATTACCTGTGGGTTAATTGTTTTTGTTTGTTTTGTTTGTTTCTTATACTATTTGTTTGTTTTTTGTTTTTTATTTTTTGTTTTTTGTTTTTTGTTTTTGAGACAGGGTCTCACTTATTGTAGTTCAGGCTGGCCCTGAGCTCATAGCAATCCTCCTGCCTCTGCCTCCCTAGTGCTGGGATTACAGGTGTGAGCTGACGGATGTGAGTCACCACGCCTGGCACTGTAGTATGTGGTTACCAAGGATCAAACTAGGATCAATCTGTTTGTCAGGCAGATGCTGGAACCACTGAGCTAAATCCCCGGCCCCTCTTTTATTTATTTCTATTATCTAATATCTATGGCTAATGTTTCTGGAACTATACTGAACAGGAGTGGTGGTAGTGGACATCCTTATCTTCTTCCTGATTTTAACATGAAAGATTTCTGTTTGTGATTGTTCAGTATGATGTTGGCTGTTGATTTGTCATTGATGTCTTTTATCAGAATGAGAAGGTGTAAATGAAGTCTAAAATGTATAATAGGTATAGTGAAATAGGATAAAAATCTTCAAAGAAGAAAAAAAAACTAGGGGGTGAGGGATGAAAAGATGGGAAAGAAAAAAATTTGAAGGCAAAAAGGAAAGAATGGAACCACAGATTATATATACAGGGGGTGGAGAGGTAAATAGGAGGGCAGGGGAATGGGAAAAAATAAGAATCCAGATATATTATGTACAAGTACAAATTCTCAATGATGAATGTAATCATAAGGTATACTTAAAATGCATCAATAAACTCAACTACAAAAAATAACATTGCAATGTGTCTTGGTATAAGAAACTGAAAATGGAAATAAGGACCAAAATTGTATGATAGACAATGTGAAATAAGAAAAAAAAGTTCAATAGGAAGGGGGAAGTAGGAGGAAGGAGGGAAAAGGAAAGAAAGAAAAAGAAAAGAAGTACAAGATGGAAGCACAGCTTTTATAACTTAGGAAGGGAAAGAGTGGTTCAAGGGAGAGGAGGAGAATGGAGAAAAAAGGAGTCGAGATACATCATACAGAAGTTCAGGGCCAGGGATTTGGCTCAGTGGTTCCAGCACCTGCCTTGCAAGTGCAAGGTACTGGGTTCAATCGTCAGTAACCACCTACAACAAAGCGGGGTGTGGTGACTCACGCCCACCAGCAATTAGTACCACGTACCACAGGACCAGGTGTGGTGGCTCACACCTGTAATCCCAGCAGTTATGAGGCAGAGGCAGGAGGATTCTTGAGTTCGAGGCTGAGATCAGGACCAGCTTGAACTACAAAGTGAGATACAGTCTCAAAAAACTAAAAACAAAAACAGAACCTAAAAAAAAAGTTCAAATTCCCTACGATGAAAGTGATCATTATGTAAATCCAAATCATACCAATAAAACTAAAAATGATTTACAGAAAGATATGCCATGTACAGGAACCTAATAACCTCAGTGAATGTAAACTTTATATACTGTAACATGAGCTAAGATTAATAATACCAACAAAAATGAAAATTGGGATAGAGAAATTAGAGGAGGTGCTAAGAGGGATGTGAGGGAGTTTGTGTTTGTGCTTGTGTTTGTGTTACTTTTTGAAAGAAAGGCAAGAGCAAGGTCCTGAATTTAATCGTGAGTACCAAAAATTTTTTTTTTTTTTTTTTTTAGGTTTTTGGAGACAGGGTCTCACTTTTGTGGTTTAGGCTGGCCCTGAGCTCAGCCTCAAACTCACATCACAGCAATCCTCCTGCCTCTGCCTCCCGAGTGCTGGTATTACAGGCGTGAGCCACCACGCCCGGCACTGTGGTATGTGGTACTGGTTGCTGCTGGGGTGAGTCTCCACACCCAGTATTGTATGTGGTTACCAGGGATCGAACCCGGGCCCTTGCGTTTGCAAGACAGGCGCCGGGACCACTGAGCTAAATCCCCGGCCCCACCAAAACATTTTTTAACTTTAAAAATAAACAAGTTATAGTATAAGAATGAATCTGATCACTGCCATTCTTAGCTGAGCAGAGTCCACTTTAATCCTCTTCCCCTCACTAGGGTTTTAGACCTGCTGCAGATGCATCATCGTGGGTTGACAAGACTCAGTAAGCACAGCTACAGCCCCTTAACACCCATCATTACTCAGCTCTGCTTTTGACAAGCAACCAATACTACAGACAGCTAAGTTAATTAAAACATTATAGGCAGTCTGACAGGGCTGGACCCCAGAGAGAGTAAGCACAGAAGGTAAAAACGTATTACAACTGTGGCTGGAGGCACAATCCTGAAGGTCAAGCTTCATGACAAAGAGAAATGACTTACAGACGCATGCTTCCTCTAGGTTGGAACAGCAGTGACTGATATTCTTTTTTTAAAATTATCCTTATTGGTACATTATGAATACACATCATCATTGCATTCAACATTAAGAGTTTGTACCAGAATATGACACTACTTGATTCTCATTTTTTCCCCTCCCCCCACCTCTCACCACCCCCCACATACACAATCTTTCTTTTCTGATATTCTAAATAGGCATCTGTCACCTTGGGTGGGGAGCCGAATCCTTCCTCTCTATTCCTTCTGGGATATCCTTGATCCTATACATTTGCTACATGATTTGCTTCCCCTTTTGATCACCTTCTACCTAAGCGACCATATTTGTAATCTTATTGGTTAGTTATAATTTTATACCACCTTCTACCTGCCTCACCTCGTCGTCGTTTTGTTCTACAGAACTTCCCTCAGGAGCAAGAATCTGTGGACAACCTACTTTCTAGGCTCCATTCTGTCTCAGACAGAAGCTGTATCTTAATAAATACTTTCTACCCTTAACCTTCATTGTTGTAGAACGTATTCTTTTGCTTTACAGAACACAAACTCAGCATATCGGAAATGTCGCTGGTTGAGAGTTATAATATTTCCTGGAGGCCCATATATCACCCCTGTATCACATACCCTGTTTCACTACCACTCCCTGTCCTTCCTCAAGCTTTGTCCCTGGTGGGCAGCCACAATTCCTTTTCACTGAACTCTCCCCATCAAAAGTCTCATTTTCACCTTTTCCTTTCACAGCTTCCCTCCTGCTCACGATCCTATAAGACTTTCTACCTTGCAGGAGAGTTACCATGTCTGGTCCAGGTGCCAGTGTTAGAAAAGTTGCAATGTTATAAGCTACCTAACCTTACAATATGACTCTCCCGTGTCGACAAAGACTCTACTCAAAACCCCCTACCAGGTTACGTTCCCTTTTACTGTGAAGGTCATATCTCTTAAAACTCAGGCTCCACCTTTCCATAACCACCCAGACTCAGGAGGGACGACCTAGCAGTCATCCCCTCCCCTAGGAACTCAGGCCAGCCACTCAGGCCCAAGTTACCTTTAAACTCACCTATCAAGGAGAATCCCTCTGTTTGACCTGCGCGCCCAAATCTGGCCCCTATAAATCACTGACCCCCTCCCCTACACTACCCCCCTTCTCTCTTTCCCCTACTCTCTCTCTTCGTTCTCTCTCTCTCTCCCCCTCCCCGCTTTCCTCTCTCTCTCTCTCTCCCTCTCGCTCTCTGTTTCCTTTGCGTCCGGAGACTCCCTTTAATAAAATCTCCTGTCGGGTTGCCTGGTGTGTGTGGCGTGGTCGTTGAGCATCGTCAGGGTTCCCTGTTTCTGCTTTAACAGCCAGAGTGATCCCTCTTGGTTTGTTCTGAAATAAACCTGTTCTGCTGAGCTCATGATGAGGTAGGATAGAAGAAATAAAGCTACCTTTTCCTTTTCCTTTCACAGCTTCCCTCCTGCTCACGATCCTATAAAAGACTTTCTACCTTGCAGGAGAGTTACCATGTCTGGTCCAGGTGCCAGTGTTAGAAAAGTTGCAATGTTATAAGCTACCTAACCTTATAGGTAAAGAAAGGAGCAAAGAAAACTGAGACTTTCTACAGTTTCAGAACACAAGCCAGGCATAATTTATTTTTTTTTCCTTCTCCCCAAACAGCAAACTTTGGTAAACTCCTTTCAGTTGCAAATGGATCTGCAGGTTCCTTTTCACTTGCAAATGTCCTCTTTCATCCCTGCATGCACCACCTTTGGGATTTCCCATAGGAATAGATCATTATTTCACTAGAGGTGGGCCATGGATTATCAAATTCCACAAATTTCCACCTCCAAAAACACTTTAAAGATCCTTGGTTCTCATTTCTTTGAGCACTGGCAGTCTGTCCTGGAGTGCATCCTAATAAATCTCTTCTCGTGCTGATATAGGGGAGCAAGCCTAACTCCCAGCCTGCTAGATATCTGAAACATGAGCTCGTGTTCTCTAAAATCTAAGAATGAATTCTAGGAACAACCGAAGTTAAGAGTAGGAAAACTTTAATGACAACGGAAGCTTCTACCTAAGAGGGACAGAAGGGGAACCCTAAAATGGGAGACTCAGGATCGCTTCTTCCAGGGGCTGTTTATGGAGCAAAGCCAGGAAGTGAGACAGGGTCAAAGTAGAGGCTACCAATAAGATTCAAAAAGGTGGGCTGAACTGGGATCAGCCAATAAGATTAATACTGACTGAAGGAGAATCCAGTGAGAAAGGAAATCACATAACAAGCATACATTTATTTTTAGTAAGAGATCTTTTCCTGGGAGATGTAGATTAAAATCTTGGGCTTCTATCCAGGAGATTGAAGCCTCCTTAAAATACCAATCAATGTTATTTATCCTACGCAGTTGGGGAAGTGTTCGCTTTTGGTAATGTTGACCTTTAATGACGTTCTCCTTGACCATCCTCCATGTTGGCTCATTCTATGTGGGCTTTTCAAGGGTCAGCCCTGTCTGCCAAGAAGATGTCTAACAAGGACTGGGGATTTAGTTCAGTGGTTCTGGTGTCTGCCTGGCAAACACAAGATCATGAGTTCATCTGGTAACCACACACCACAGTGCTGGGCGTGGTGACTCATGCCTGTAATCCCAGCACTTGGGAGGAAGAGACAGGAAGATTGCTGCGACGTGAGTCTGAGGCTAGCCTGGGCTATGTAGTGAGTTCAGGGTAAGCCTGAACTAAAAAAAAAAAATAATAATAAAGATGTCTAATTAGTTTACCTACCTACGGCAATGCCTTTTACTGATGTGTCCTGAAAAATCCTTTTCTGTGATGAGAGTTAACAAACTTACGTACTTATTTTATAAGGGTATGTTAAATTCCTTATTTCAGCCTCTGGGACCCACAGACCCAGCCCAGTGACAGTACTTTTTATTTCCTCCTTTTTTCCTAACAATATGTACGTGTACTCACTTCCCAGGATGACTGTCAACTGCATGTACTATAAGCCTATACTAATGAAAAATGGAAATGTTACAGGGAAAATTAACGTAAAGCACCAATACTGGACAAATCCAAAAGCCACCTCTTGCCTGAGGAATGTAGCTCAGTGGTAGAGCACTTTCCTCACATGCACAAGGCCTGGGTCTGATCCCCAGAACTACCACAAAAAAAAAAAAAAAACCTCTTATGTCTGAGTGTACAGAGATTACAACCTAATAACTTTCTTTTTTTTTAGGTTTTTTTGAGACAGGGTCTCGCTTTGTAGTTCAGGCTGGTCCTGAGCTCAGCCTCCAACTCACATCACAGCAGTCCTCCTGCCTCTGCCTCCTGAGTGCTGGGATGACAGGCGTGAGCCACCACACCCAGCACTGTGGTATGTGGTACTGGTTGCTGCTGGGCGTGACTCTCCACTCCCAGTATGGTATGCAGTTACTGGGGATCGAACCCGGGTCCTTGCACTTGCAAGACAGGCGCCGGAACCACTGAGCTAACTCCCTGGCCCCCTAATAACTTTCTTTAATGTCCTAATAAAAATGGCTCAGATTCTAAGGACACACCTTGGAGAAAAACAGTACATTATCTCTTTCTTTAATGTTCCTGAAGATTCTTAGTATGATCTCATTTATCCTGGTCTGATCCGCCCCATCCCCAGGACTGGGAATTGAACCCAGGGCCTTTCACATTGAGCTATATCTCCAGCCATTTATTGTTTGTTTGTTTATATTTCAAGACAGACTTGCTCCAAATAACTAAATTGTCCAGCCTGGCTATCCTTCTCCCTCAGCCTCCCAGAATGCTGAGATTACAGGCACATATCATCATGTCCAGCTCACATTTCCTTCTTATTATTAATTCTCATGCTTCTTTGCACTGCCCTGGTAATTATCAGCTGCTACTGCCACACATATCCCAAGCAGTCCTTGTTTGGCATGATGGCACACATCTGTAAGCCCAGCTATTTGGAAAGTTGAAACAGGAGAATCACAAGTTTCCAAGTCAATCTGAGCAACTTGGTGACCCTGTCTCAAAAAAAAAAAAAGAAAAGAAAAGAAATATCAAGGGCTAAGGATGTAGCTTAGTGGTAAAATTACCCCAGGTTCATTCCTTAACCAGTACCATAAAATAAGCAGGATGTAGAGGAGAAAGAGATAGAGGAAGAAGAGGGGGTGTTGTATCCAGATTTTGAGTCCCCAAATGACCAGGAGGAGCCGAGACCAATGTAAGGCACATGACAGTCTTTATTACAAGCTTGAGCAGCGACTCAACCATCACCGACGTAGCGGATCAGAATTGAGAGCCCGAGCTGTAATTTGGCAGGGCTTTTATTGAGGCTACGGTAAAATTGGGGGAGTGTTCAATTGACGGTTTACATGATTGGTTGACATCAGGCAAGCATTCGGTGTTTAAACTTGATTGGGTGGACCCATCAGATCAAACCTCTAACTGTTGTTTACACTTTTGTTGTAAAGGACATCTTGACCTTGTACTTAGTGGTTGGCTTTTGCTAGGGGGATACTGCTAATTACCCTGGGAGGTGGGGTGGTCAAGGTAACTGAGCTCATGACTCGATCATGTGGCCCCTCCTGGATCCGAGCTTGTGGCCCTGAGCTCATGGCCTAGCCACCTTAAGATGGGACCAGTTCTTTAGAATAGAGTCATTTAGGTCTTTCAACAGCCTATCTCATTGGTTCACCTTGCCCTAGGGTTCCTGGAACTATAGCCTATAACCTGGTTATGCGGCCCTTTCTGGAACAGACGCTGACATTTAATTACTTTACTCCAAGATGGGGTTGGTTTCTCAAAAATGGGGTCGCTTGGGTCGTTCAGGGAAAAAAAGAAAAGTCCTTATCTACTGAGGGCCGCCTCGAGCTGCTCACAGCAGTGCTCAGCACTGTGCCTTTTGCACTGTTGCTGCTTCTTTACAAGCCCCTCCATCAGTGCTTCTTCCTAAACCCCTTGATCACCTCTAAGGTGCTGTCTAATTCTTCCCCTCCCAGATCAAGTAACCCACTGAGCTAAATCCCCAGCCTGATTTTACCTATTTTATCTTCCAGTAGGTTCAGTGTTTCTGTTTTAATGTTTAGATTTTTGTTGCATTTTGATTTTGGTTTGATACATGCTGGGAAATCTGGGTTGAATTTTAATATACAGACAGATACCCAGCTTGCCCAGCACCATTTGTTGAATAGGCTCTTTCCTCCAGCATATGCTTTTGGCCCCTTTGTCAAATATCAAATAGCTAAACGTGTCTGAGGGTGTTTCTGCATCCTCTATTTTTTTCTAGTAATCTACATGTCTGTTTTTATTTCAGTACTATGATATTTTTATCACATTTACTTTTGTTTTGAAGACAGGGTCTCACTTTGTAGTTCTGGCTAGCCCTGAGTTCACTATGTAGCCCAAGTGAGCCTAGAACTCACAGCAGTCCTCCTGCCTCTGCCTCCCAAGTGCTGGGACTACAGGCATGAGCCACCACGCCTGGCTTACTTTGGGTGTTTTTGTTGTGTTTTGTATTTATTAATTTTATTCATACCGTTTGGATATACATACTGATCACATTCATCATAGGAAATTTGGACCTACACAGGTTATATTTAATTCTTTTTTTTCCAATTCCTCTCCCTCCGTTCAACCCTTCTTCACCTCTTTACTTATAAAAGCTTTATTTCCATTTTCCTTCTTTTCTCATTTTTTCCCCTTTCCCTTCTTTTCTTTCCTCCTGAAACATTTCAACTTCCCCTTTCCTTTTGAACAATTTCTTTCTATTTCACATTACTTATTATAGATTTTGGTACATTTTTACACTTTCAGTTTCTCACAACAGAAAGACATACACATATGTGTGTCGAATTTAGTTCACTTAAGAGTATAGTCCCGGCCAGGTGTGGTGGCTCATACTGGTATTTCCAGAACTTGGAAGGCACAGGCAGGAGGACTGAGCTGAAGGCCAGCCTGGGCTATATAGTGAGTTCAGGGACAGCTAGAACTACAAAGCAAGATCCTGTCAAAAACAAAGAAATGGGCCCAGGGATTTAGCTCAGTAGTTTCAGTGTCTGCTTAGCAAAGAAAGTTCCTGAGTTTGATCCCCAGTACCAATACCATAATGCCAGGTGTGGTGGCTCATGCTGATAATCCCAGCACTCAGGAGGCAGAGGCAGGAGGACTGCTGAGAGTTCAAGGCTAGCCTGGGCTACAAAATGAGTTCTGGGACAGCATCAATTACAAAGTGAGACCCTTTCTCAGAAAAAAAAAAACAAGAAACAAAAAAAGACTATAGTCCCAAGATATATCAACTTAGTTACAAAATGTCTCAAATGCATTCTTACTCTTGAATGAGTAATACTCCATTGTATAAAAAAATAGCTTTTTTATCCATTCATCACTTGATGAACAATTTGGGTTATTTCCAAGATTTAGCTATTATAAACTGTCAGTACAAACATGAATGCACACATATCACTGTGGTATAATGTTTTTAATTCTTTCAGGAAGATATCCCAACGAGGAATAGCTTAGTCAAATGGGACTTCTAATGCTAGTTTTTGTAGAATCTCCACAATGAATTCGACAGTGGCTGCACCAGTCTACACTCCCACTAACAGCGGAGAAGAGTTCCTTTTTCCGCACAGCACTGCCAGTATTTGTTGTTCTTTGATTTCTTGATAATAAACATTCTTTCTGGAGTATTAATGGAATTTCAATGTTTTTGGTTTGTGTGTTTGTTTTGTTTTGTTTTTTAGTGTTTTGAGACAGGGTCTTACTTTGTAGTTCAGGCTGGCCCTGAGCTCACTATGTAGCCCAGGTAAGCCTCAAATTCACAGCAATCCTCCTGCCTCTGTCTCCCAAGTGCTAGGATTATAGGCATGAGCCACCACAGCTGGCTGAATCTCAGTGTTTCAATTTGCATATGGTAGATGATCAATGATGTTGAGCATTTTTTCCTATATTTATTTGTTGTCTCTAATTCTTCACGTGAGAAGTGTCTATTCATTTCAGATGCCCACTTCTGGACTGCGTCTTTAAATTGGTGGGGGGGATGTCTGATAATTTTCCATTCTTTTACGTTCTAGATATTAGTCCTTTGAGGAACAAGTGGCTACAATTTTTCCCCACTCTGGAGGTTGTCGTTTCACTCTGCTGGTGATTCCTTGTGTGGTGCAGAAGCTTTCGAATAAGATGTACTGGGACGAAGTCTCACCAAGTGACAATCTCTCAGGACACAACATGATCTTTAAGTCCATCCAAGAGCTTTATTACCCAGCTGGGGGCCATCCTACCATGCAAAAGAAGTTACAGAGTTACACCAAAGCACAGTATTTAAAGGCAAAATCTACTACCCCCCACCTGTTACCAGGATGCTTCTATGCAGAAGTGATTAGATCATTCTATTGTTAAAGTGTAGGAGTGAGTCATTATAGAAGCCAATAGCAATGATTACATCATTGGTTACTACAGAATAGTGCATTTTAAAAACAGACAGTCTGCGGCTGCACACATTTGTTGGGTGGACAGTTCCCAAGGAGGCAAGTTCTGGGTTCACAGGGAGGTTACAGGATACAAAGTGGAGGTTTTCAACAAAATGGCTGGGGTTTTTTGTTATTGTTATTGTTGTTGTTTGAGACAGAGTCTCGCTTTGTGGTTCAGGCTGGCCCTGAGCTCAGCCTCAAACTCATATCACAGCAATCCTCCTGCCTCTGCCTCCTGAGTGCTGGGATTACAGGCGTGAGCCACCACGCCCGGCACTGTGGTATGCTGTACTGATTGCTGCTGGATGCGAGTCTCCACAGCCGGTATTGGTATGTGGTTACCGGGGATCGAACCCAGGGCCTTGCGCTTGCAAGACAGGCGCCGGAACCACTGAGCTAAATCCCTGGCCCAAAATGGCTGTTATGGCAAGTTGGGTCTCACAGGTGAAATTCAAGTTGTTGATTCTTTGTCATATTTCCTGTATAATCAGGGTTTTTTCATGAAATACTTGCCTATCCAATGTCCTCAATGGCTCTGCCTAGTCTCTCTTTCACCAAATTTACTGTTTGTTTTAATATTTAGATCTTAGTTCAATGTACAGTGAAAGACATGATCTAGTTATAGTCTTTGAGAATGCCACTATTTGCAGCACCACAATGTTTGGCCCCTTCATCAAAGATAAAGTGGCTATGTCTATTTGAGTTTCTTTCTGCATCTTCTAATCTATTCCACTAGTCCTTAGGTCTCTTCCTTTTGTCAGTACTTTGCTGTTTTTATCACAGTAGCTTTGTAATATAATTTCACATTAGGGATTGTGACACCCCTTACCTTCCTTTTGTTGTGTAGAATTATGTTTGCTATTCTAGGTTTCCTCTAGTTTCAAATGAATTTTAAGAATGTCTTCTCTAGTGCTTTGAAGTATGCAAATGATATCTTGATTGGGATTCTATTACATCTGTATAAAAATTTTGAGAGTATGGTATGATCATTTTCACTCTATTAGTTATTTCTTCTCAAGAATAAGAGACATCTTTCCATTTTCTGATATTCTCTTGGATCTCCTTTTTTGAGAGTATTGAAGTTTTCCATATAAACATCTTTTTTTCTCATTAGATTAATTCCTAATTATTTCATTTCTTTCAATGCTAGTGAATTTATTAATTGTAGAAGTATTTTGGTGGAATTTTTGGGATCTTCTATGTAGCATATCATGTCCTCTACAAATAATGATAATTTAACTTTTTCCTTTGCTATATTTATCCATTTTATTTCTTTTTCATATCTAATTTCTATGACCAATATTTCTAGAACTTTATTGATTGTGAGTGGCTATAGTGGATATCTTTCTCTTGTTCATCATTCACTATGATGTTGGCTATTGATTTCTCATAGATGGTTATCATCACAATGAGATGAAGTCCATTTATTCTAATTTTTACAGGATTTTATCATGAATGGGTGTTGAAATTTGTTTTTTTTTTTACTATTGAGATGATCATGTGAGTTTTGTCCATGGCTCTGTTGATATGATGTTTTACATTTTTTACTTTTTATTTATTTATTTTTTGAGATGGGGTCTCGCTTTTGTAGTTCAGGCTGGTCCTGAGCTCAGCCTCGAACTCACAGCAATCCTCCTGCCTCTGCCTCCCAAATCCTGGGATTACAGGTGTGAGCCATCACACCTGGCACTGTGGTCTGTGGTTCTGATTGCTAGTGGGCATGAGTCTCTATGCCCGGCATTGTTGTATGGGATTACCTGGGATCTCTGGGATGAATCTTACTTGGTCATGATGTATAATCTTCTTGGTGATTTCCTGTATTTTGTCTGCCAGTATCTTCTCGAAAATTTTTACATCTATACTAATTAGGAAGACTGGGTTATAGTCTCTTTTTGGGTTGGGCCCTTCTCTGCTTTTGATATCAGAGTAATACTTGCTGCCAGGGATGATTTTTGGAAGTACTTCTTCCCTTTCTATTTCTTTAGAGAGTTTGAAAAGAAGTGGTATTAGGTGTTCTCTAAATTCTTATTGAATTAAACAGCAAAGTGATCAGGAACTGGACTTTTACCAAATTTACCAAATTTTTAATTACATTTTCAAATTTCCTTGACTTGAATAACTTGGGTTATTCAGAATTTTAATATCTTCTTGATTCAGCTTTAGTAATTCATATGTATCTAAGAATCTGTTCACATCTTCTATGTTTTCCATTTTATTAGAGTACAGTTTCTCGAATACTGCCCAAACATGAAAAAGGACTTTGACATACAAATAAATGAGCCATATAGAATTTGAAGTAGCCATGACCAAAATAAATTATACCAAGACATATAATAATCAAGATCCTATAAATTCAGCATAAGAACAGACTATTAAAAGCTGTTAGATAAAGGAAGCAAATCACCTATAAAGGGAAGACCTATCACAATCACAGCAGATATCTTAACAGAAACCCTCCAGTCAAGGATAGCGTGCAGCAAAGTATTTTACCGCTAAAGAAGACAACCTCCAATCCAGACTGACATACCTCACAAAATTATCTTTCACAAGATTTAGCTCAGTGGTGCTGCACCTACCTCACAAGTACAAGGTCTTGAGTTTGATCCTTGGTACCAGAAAGAAATGAAAAAATTAAAAAGTAATTAATGAGAATTTACTGGTACAAATCCCCATTATGGAGTGCAATCATGATGTGTATATTTAATGTACCAATAAAGATTAAAAAAAAGAAATATAAAATAAAAATTTAAAAACTTTCAGAGCTGGAGATTCACCTTAGTGGTTCCGGCACTTGCCTTGCAAGCACAAGGGTCCGGGTTCAATCCATAGTAACCACATACAACAATGCTGGGCGTGGAGACTCACCCCCACCAGCAATCAATACCACATAGCAGAATACCGGGCGTGGTGGCTCACGCCTGTAATCCCAGCACTGGGGAGGCAGAGGCAGGAGGATTGTTCTGAGTTCAAGGCTGAGTTCAGGACCAATCTGAACAAGAAAGCAAGACCTTATCTCAAAACAAACAAATAAACAAACAAAAAACTATCTTTCAAAATCAATGGAGAGATAAAGTAATTCCACAACAAAAAATTGAAGAAACTCATTACCAACAAACCAGCTTTACAAAGTGTTCTGAAGGGCATTTTAGAAAAACTACAATCCTAAGGACACCAATAGAAAGAAACCACCAGGCAGGGAGAAAGACAAAGAACCAACAAAAGGAAAATAATATGACAATATATATCAGTTAATCAATGTAATTGTTCTAATTCACCAATCAAAAGAAACAAACTGACAGCATGGATCGTGAAAGAAGATACGTAGGGGTAAGTAACGTGGGAAAAAATAATGTGATAGTAATTAAAATAAAAGGAAAAAAAGCTTATGTATATAAGGGGGAGGAGTTGAAGTGTGGGTAGGGGAATGGGAAAAATTAGAATTAAGTTGTGTCATATCATATACTGGTACAAATTCTCAATGTTGAATGCCATCATGATTTGTATATATAATGTACCAATAAAGACTTGAATTAAAAAAAGAATTAGTATTTTTACATACTTTGTTTATCTTGCCCTTTATGAGTTTTTATATTTCCTATTTTATTCAAAATTTCTCTATATTCTCATTTATATAATCTCCTAATTGTTCTTTTAATATTTTATTGCGATCTCTTGTATAGTAAATACTTCGTTAAAAGTAATTAGGAATTTATTTTTAAAAGAAAGAAACAAGATACAAGAACATGATACATAGAAAAAACACATTTAGGGGCCGGGGAGTTAGCTCAGTGGTTCCGGCGCCTGTCTTGCAAGCGCAAGGGCCCGGGTTTGATTCCCCGGTAACCACATAACAATACTGGGTGTGGAGACCCACACCCAGCAGCAACCAGTACCACATACCACAGTGCCGGGCGTGGTGGCTCACGCCTGTAATCCCAGCACTTGGGAGGCAGAGGCAGGAGGATT
>PVIR01038281.1:0-14653 GCA_004026965.1 Petromus typicus
AGGGGGGAAAATAATGAGATTATAACAAAAAGGATGGAAACAAAGTTTATGTATATGGGGGTGGGGTGGGAGGGCGGGCAGGGTTATGGGGAAAAATGAGAATTAAGTTGTGTCATATACTGGTACAAATTCTCATTGTTGAATGCAATCATGATGTATATATGTAATGTACCAATAAAGATTTCAATTAAAAAAAAATAAAGATGCCTTGTTTTGTAAAGAAAAAAAATAGTTAATTTTATTTATTTATTTATTTATTTATTTTTAGGTTTTTTGAGACAGGGTCTCGCTTTGTAGTTCAGGCTGGCCCTGAGCTCAGCCTCAAACTCACATCACAGCAATACTCCTGCCTCTGCCTCCCGAGTGCTGGGATTACAGGCGTGAGCCACCACGCCCGGCACTGTGGTATGTGGTACTGCTTGCTGCTGGGCGTGAGTCTCCACACCCAGTATGGTATGTGGTTACCGGGGATTGAACCCAGGTCTTTGTGCTTGCAAGACAGGCACCGGAACCACTGAGCTAAATCCCTGGCCCAAAAAATAGTTAATTTTAATTACATCAAACAAATAAAAAAAAATTATGCAGAGCAAAAACAAATTCAGGGCCAAGGATTTAGCTCAGTGGTTCCAGAACCAGTCTTATAAGCACCAGGTTCCCAAGTGCGATCTCTGGTACCATTCAAAACACCAAAACAAATTCATATAATTTAAACAATTTCTATTTTTGCTATACCATCTAATTTTTCAGTAAGTAATGTACACTATATTTGTGATGAGGGGAAAAATAAGCTTTTAAAAATACAATGCGTTGTCCTCTAAAGAATAAATTTTAAAATAAAGTGAAATATCAGTGTCTTAGTATAATGTTCTAATTGCATTAGATATCATAACTGTAGATCACTTTTGGTTTTACTGCAACATCCTTATGCACATACTGAAGCAGATGTAGGCATTGTTTGAGAACTCTGGACTCAGCATCCAGAGTCACAGCTGACTTGCAACATGGAGAGCTGAAGGATGCGAGGAGGGTGAGATTAAGAGTGAAGCGCTTGTATCTGTGCCACATCCACCAGCTGCCTCCTCTTCCTGTAACTCCGGCCTGCCTTTCCTCCATGACTCTGGAACTACAACACTACCATAATGCTTTGAACTGAGTTTAACACAATTAACTGGAAAGCACAGAGACTTTCATTTTATCCTGGGAAATAAGATGCAGAATATAAAAAATGACTTTTCAATGTGAAAAAAAAAAAAAAGACAAAAGTTTCAAAGCAAGAAGGGAAAGTTGTAGACCAAAATGCTAAGAAAGGACAGAAAGCCAAAAACATTTTTGTCAGCACAGGAGAGGTAAACAGTGTTGGTATTTATGAGAAAACACTAGTAATTCATCTGGCACTGAGATGGATTTTGTTTTGCTTAAACTCTCATTAAGGTCTTACCTGTCTGAAGCCACCAGTCCACCATCATTCTGGTACGTCCTTGGCCCTTTAATATGTCTACTTCTTCCTCTGCTTGTGAGCTGAGGTTGAATCAGTTCTCCTAGTACTTTCCTCACCTCTGCACGTTGGTGGTTTTTGACCTGGTACCGATCTGCTTCATTGAGAATGATGGATTTCTACATTAAAGAGTCATTTTGCACAACATAATTATTATTAATATTGTCTTCTTTTTCTTTGTAGCCATTAGGTCTTCTGGAAAAAAGACTGGCTGGGGACAGTGAAAAGTACCAAAATGAGAGTTGGGACACACAGACCCCTCCTTCTCTCACTTCTGCAACCTTTCCACCCCTCACACTCTCTTTGTGGTTAAGATATAAAACTAACTACAGTGTGGTTTCTGTGAAACAGCTCAGAGAACAGGAACCAAAGGTCATTAACAATGTGGTGGGAGTGAAGATGGGAAGACTCAGGACTGCCTCAGCTCTCTTTTTGTTTTGAGTAGCCTTTGGAGGTAAATTTTGTGGCATATGTGATAGATTAAAAAAAAACACGATTGGACTTCTTAAGACTATTGAATGTTTTAATAACTTTCTTTAATGAGTCTCATCCTTGGGTGAGTACATGTATGCTGCAACAGGAGGTTGGTATCAGGACAGAACAGTTAATAAAGGGCAGGCTACATGCTTCCCCATACTACTCCTCTGTGGGAGCTCAAAACAAATAACAGAACACAAAACAAGTAGAACATAACTATCATCACCAAAACTACAAGGAAAGATAATTATCCAGAAGAGCGAACAAAACAAAATAAAAACAGTCAGTAAAAACTTAGATGTTCAGTACTTATTGCTCTGAATAGTTACACAATTTTTTATATATCTACAGTAAAAGTATTAAAAACTAACGAAAAACTTGTTAACATCAATCAACTACCAAACATGAACTCAGCACTCTATGTGCAGCAATCTTCCAGAAGGGAAGGCTGTATGCAAAGGATGTTCATCTCAAAGGACTCTGGAAGTATGTTTGGCTCTGAAATTCTAAGAGAACAAAGAACCAATTTAGGAATTGCATTTCCTAAAACATTCAGTGGAATACAAATATGTCACCACCTAGAACCCTCTTCTAGAAACTCTAAGCTACTCTTTTCCTGGGGAAGGGAAACTAGAAAGTTGACCTTGGATGATGTCTTAGAAGTATTAGTAATGGAAAAGTAAATGGAATCCAAAATTCAGTCCTTGGGAAGCTTTTGTGAGGTACTTTCTAGTTGCTTGGGGAAAAAAGCTAAGAGAGCTCAACAGCCCCATATCACACACAAAAAGTAGGAAACAATGTTTTATTAGTAACAGGACAAGCTCCAGTCACCATAAAGAACTCACACTATGTGAATTTTTGTTTTCTTTCTCACTGCTGTACTTAAAGCAAGTTAAGTTCTAACTCTGAACAAAAGTCTTCTTTTCTGTTCTGTCTCACAAACATGCACTATGGTGAAGTGCTCCAACTGAAAACAAACAAATGAGAAATAACCTCATCAAGAAAGCCAGTTAAAATATGTGTACGAGGGTGAGCATTAACAAAGAAGCTTAGAGTGTGTGAGGGTTCTACAAAAGACTGCAGCAGTAATCTGCTGTGTTTAAAATAATCTTTCACAGCATTCCGTTTCCTGGCTCCCAAAATATAGCTTCTACCAACTGTTTCTTTCCACTCCCATCAGCCCCGAAGGAGTAAATATGAGACAAACTGCTGTTTCGTCATCTTGCTGGCATCTGAGTTTTTCGTTGGTTTCCTTCAGAAAAATATTTGATGTATCCAGTTCTACCTGTTGCACTCATATTTACAGTCAGAATCCACAGTCTTTTTCTTAAAATATCTTGAAATGAGTAAGGCAAAAGTTCAAGAATATCGTGGGCCAAGGTTCACGCGAGCTTCAGAGCTTGTCCACTGGCTGTCTTCCCTGGCAGTTCGTGGTGCTCTTAGAAAGCGGCAGCCTCCTCAGCAGCCCCTCCGCGCCAGTGAGGCCCCAGCGCGCAGTGTATGCACTTCACTGCGGAGACACGAGGCAGGGCTGGGCTGGACAGTGAGAAGATGCCGGGCTCTTCTCCACGCATCTCCTCTTTGAAGCTGGCAGTCTGTCCAAGAGAAAGTGTACGGTATTTACTCTCTCCTAACAGTTGCAGTCACAGGTAAAATAAATAAACTACACTGGGTACTTTCTTTCCTGCTTATCTAGGGCCAGCCACAGCTCCTCAGTTTGGCTTGTGCTCGTGTCTGTGGAAAGCTGTGGAAAACCTCACAGTCTGGCTCAAGAGGGGATGGCTGTTTACATTATGATGGAGGGTAGGATAGGTTTGTTGAAATAAACTCTCTGCCTTCCTTCCTTTCTTTATCTCAGGAGACTAAAGTGGTTCCACACAAAGAACTCTTCGTGTAGGCTTCTCTGGTAGGTGATCTGTCATCTAAATTGATTCATTTCTCTAAAATAAATCATTACAATACAGCAAACCTCTTTTTCTTTCTTTAACTTTTCTTTAGGGGGTATGGTATAAATTCACATAATCAAAGACTAAATGGCCCCCTGTTAGTGAAACTATAATAACTACTAGGGACCTAGTACAACTCTTAATCCTTTCTTTAATTTTTAGTTTTATAAAAATGCAAACTCTGGTGTTAATTTAAGTGTTATGGTTGCTAAGAGTTTTATTAACAAAAGGATGGAGAACTACAAAAACACATTAAAACAGTGGATTTTAAATAATAAGAAAGTAAAGTAATACTTAAAGTATTACTTAAAGTAATACCTCTTCTTTCACCCTGTGAACCACACTTGGGCTTAGTACAAATTAAACTATGTAGGTGTACATATACGTGCACGTTGATGTATGTTCTTCTGTCTACGTGTGTGTGTGTGTGTCTGTGAGTGTGTGTGTGTGTGTGTCTGTGAGTGTGTGTGTGTGTGTGTGTGTGTGTGTGTGTGTGTGTGTGTATGACCAGTGATTGGTTTGGGAAGCAGGAAAAGGGCTGCTGAAGGAAAGGAGAAGAAATTCTTGTAATAGTTTTAGGGAAAAATTTTAGGCAATCTGTTGACTGCTGCGAGAACTGGACACATCCGGTGATTATGAGTGGTTATAAATGAGGGAGTCCTCACTGAGGGAGTCTCACACCCCAGCTCCAATGGCAGGGTTGGTGGTCCCCAATCCCAGGACCTGCTCTTGGCTCCATCTGGGTCATGGGCAGAAAAAAAAAATTATAGCACACGGATGAAGTATTTTATCCAGCGCCAGGAAAGAGAAGCACTTCAGAGATTCATTAGCACTAGAAAATTAATCTAATTCAACTGAAAAATAAAGAATAATTGATAAACTGTGTTTTAATAGACCAATGTTCAATTCAACAGATGATTATTGAGTACTTTCTACATAGAACGGTGGGAGGTATAAATAACATTTATTAATATATCATTTGTCTTTATTACAAATGATAGAAATATTAAATAGCATAGATACTTATGAGCTATACATTCCAATATCAGCACTGTATTATTTTAGGGCTGGGGATGCAGCTCAGTGGTGTGGCCCATCACTGCCTCGAAAGTGCAAGGTCCTGAGTTTGATCACTGGTTCCACAAAAAAAGGAGTGTTTTATAATTCTGTAGTTAGACACACAGAGAGAAATATAAAAATGAAGGGGTCCTAACATGGGCAGGTGCTTTCTTTCTTACTCTGTTGATGTCAACAAATCTTCATTTATCCTCTTGACTTGTTGCAATTTCAGTCCTGTTGCCTGGGCCAGACATTCACAACTCTACACCGTCAGCAAGGGTGCAGAAAGTTGAATGTCACTGTTTTTAACCCACTTATTTGAAACTTCATCAAATGCCTGCTTGAATTCATCAAACTGAGTTTGTGCCCCAGGCTGCCTCTCCTACAGACACAGACACTCAACACACCACCTGTGTGTATGTTCTTCTCTTCTCTCTCTCCATGTGGGACTCCACCTGCTGCTCACAACAGTTCAGCGAACTGTCTCACCACCATGGCTGCCTGCAGATCTCTTACTGGTGCCCTTTACTACAGGACTTAATGCAGTTTCCATCATATTCCTTCCTCCCTTGAGTCTGCTATGTATAACAGCTGGAAACTAGCAGAATAGTCTCTCCATTCTGGACTCTCTCGTCCCATCCTGATGTCCTTTCCTGTATAGTGACAACCATTATAGCTGCAATTGGGACCACAGTGCTCAAGACAGAGCCTTTGCCTGCTAACTCATTGCTATTTGTAGTTTCTCATTCTGATTTATTCAAGTATCTTTCCTTTTCCTCTTGCCTAAGCCTGGGAGTTGAAGTTTTTCGAGGAGTTCAGAGAAGTGACTGGTGGGGCAGGAGGTATCAAGAAGGGCTTGGAGAATAAATGTGGTTTGCTTTATTCTTCCAAATTCTAAAATCTCCCAGAGGCTATCAGAATTATAGTCTTAGTAAAAGTAAAAGTTAAGGGAAACCACATGATTTTGATGCTACTGACTCTCCACATCAGATGGAAGGATTTAAATAATTATCCAAAGTAGAATAACTCTATGCAAAAAGGGATTATCTACCCCTTCTGGGTGCAGTGAGTTTTTGGAACATATCGTGGACAGAGCTGTCAGTGGAATAATGATGGTGTCATTGTCACATATCCAGGATGGGGCCTGCCTGAGCTACACATCCACATGCAGATGCTTTTCTCAGCCACCTAACATCTCAGACTTTGGGCAAGGAAGTCACCCTTGCATCAGGCAGCACGGACTTGTTCCAAGGCAGGGACAGAAATGAAAGTGTGGTGCTGACAGACTCTTGCTTCAGCCTCAGTGCCTCTTGTCTCCCCATCACGCCTCCTTCTCAGCTTGTAGCCTCGTTTTCTTCCCACATTCTGGCTGGTGCTATTCCAGTGACCATCTAGGACACCCATGTTCTCATTTGCAACATGTTGTTGGACCCAGCTCGATCTTAAAAATTCTGTTTACAGGCCAGGGAAATAGCTCAGCGGTTCTGGCGCCTGTCTTGCAAGCTCAAGGACCCGGGTTTGTTTCCCGGTAACCACATACAATACTGCACATGGAGACTCACCCCAGCAGCAGCCAGTGCCACATACCACAGTGCCAGGCGTGGTGGCTCACGCCTGTAATCCCAGCACTCAGGAGGCAGAGGCAGGAGGATTGCTGTGATGTGAGTTTGAGGCTGGACTTAGGGCCAGCCTGAACCACAAAGCGAGACCCTGTCTCAAAACATCCCCTCCCCCCAAAATAATTCTGTTTACATAGTTAGGACGATGCAGAGATATTTTTGGCTTGTTCAAATTTGTAGTTTCAGGACTTAGAACTGAATGCTAAGTGACACAAGTCAAATATTAATGAATGAATAAATGATGATTCTTTATGACTGGAGGTTATCTAGAGATCAACATGATTAGTGGCTGGATCTTGTTTTTTATAACTTACTGGGATGAAGATCACTCTTTTCATCACTCCAAGGATTTCCACCTTTCTAACTTCTGTTAACTGATTTCAACTTTTGAAACAGAATTTCTGCCCTGTGGTAAAAGGCCTCTGTCCTTAGCTCTTCCGTATTTTCCAGTTTATTCCCAGGCCTGTTCCTGGACTCATAAGGATCCTCCTGTTGTTCAGAATGAAAAGTGTTAAGAAAATATTCTGACTTAAATATTGTGAATGGTGCAAGTACAGAACTTCTGGTTTAGATATTTGTCTCACTTACCAGACCATCATTCTCCTGAGTGAGGTGAACTCAGCTTAGTAGGAGCAGAAATCAGAAGATACCATTTCCTTCTGGCTCATCTTCCCTCAATGACAGCTGGCCAGCTTTTGGCTTCAACGAAAATCTGACTCATACTGACTTGATCAATAATTACTCCATGAAGCAGGAAGTGTTTCTGGCTTCAGGGTTTCTGCTGGGATAAGCACACTCGTATCTGCCACAGAAACAGAAAATTTGCCAGAGAAAAACTCTAACAAGAAATAGGTATAAATTTAATGAGAAGAAATGGGCCTACCAGGCCCAGCATCCTAGGAAATAGGCAGGAGCCCAGCCAGGGTAAATTAGCAAAATCCTGTCTCAAAATAAAAGCATTAAAAGGGCCTGCAGATATATCTCAAAAATAAGGCCCTAAATTCATCCCTAGTACAGAAAAGGATGCAGCCCCCGTGACACCTTTATTCAAATCTGTGTTTGTCAGACTTGTGTCAAACATCTAACTACAGATCTACAAGATATAGCTTTGTAGTGTTAAGTCATATAGTTTTGGAAAGGGAAAAATAAAACTATATGCTAGGCAGATGACATGGTTAACTATGTAGAAAATCCAAGTACCACTAAAAACAAAACAAAATAAAATCCTACAATTAATATTGTAGGTAGACAAAGTTCTAAAGTACTTATGCAAAAAACAAATGTAAGCTTTCAACCTAATCTCACTTCTTAGATGAAAACACAAAATTCCAGTGATGATTCATAGAAACTGAATCACTCATACATTTCTGGTGAAAAGAGCCTCATTATAGCTTCTCTGGAAAGCTTTCTGACAAGTTCTCACAAAACTAAACATTCACCATGTGACAGAATAATTATACCATCTGACATTTATCTCAGAGACATGGAAACTTTAGGTACACATGAAAAACTGCAGATAAATATTCAGAATAGCTCTGTCATATAGTCAAAACTAGAACAATTCAAAGGTTCTTCAACAGGTGATGCTATAGGACACCACTCAGCCTTTTGCATGAAATAAATGATCAGTATTTCAAGTGTGCTTAATTAAAAAGCTTCTGTGCTGTTTCATCTCATTCATATGGAGTATAATGAAAAATATAGTGAATGCTCAAACTAAAAAAATTAAAGCAAAATATATTGCCATTAATCTTCCTGAAAATACTCCCTTTCATTTTTAACACACCTTTCTAGTCATTTTTCCACTTGATGAAGCACTTATGGAAGTTCGCTAACATGAGTGTCTTTAGTTGAGCTGTTGTGGCTGCCTCATTGTCCTAAACCGATTCAGAATATTTACCTGTAATAGTCATTCGGACTTTGGGAGAGGAAAAAAAATTCACAAGAGAGATAAGGATAAGGACAGATTAATGCTTTTATGAGCCCATCTTTTCTTGGATAGCACCCTATATAGCATTAACAGTACTATTGATCATACCTCTTAAAGACACATAAAAGAACTTCCAGACCTTCTTCAGAAAGTGGCAAAAACAATGGGATAAGTGTTCGAAGCCAGGGGAACTATTTATAGGAAATAAGGTCAAGGTGTCTTTTATTGTTATAACTTTGTTATTTAAAACTTTATCATTTCATCATGTATTCTGATCATACCTTATATAATATTCTAGCAATGTACTCTAAAGTAAATGGAGGAGAGATTAGGGATTTCTGGGAGGTAAGGAAGGGGAACAGGAAGAGAAAGACTGATCGCTGGTCCAAGAGCAGGCTTGGGTGCTCCTGGGATGGAAACAGCATCTCCATCGTGCTGGAGTCACAGGGTCTACACACAGCATAAAATGAACGTGAGCTCAACAGTGAGTGCAGAGGAAAGCAGCATGTGAGCCAGGTAAAAGACTCTATCCACTTCAGTTTCCCGATTTTATAAATTTATCGAGTTATGGAAGATGTTGCATTGGCAAAATCTAAGTGGAAAAATAAAGGGTCTCTATGTATTGCTTTTTACACTGCCATGTGAATCTACAATTATTTCAAAATAAAGTTAAAAATTGCATTTCAACCCCCACCCCCCAGTTGGTGTTTTCATAGTTTGACATTTGCTTCCCTGTATTTTTCTAGTAGGTGGATATTAGAAGCTGTTGTTGACTTCTTTGAATACAGTTAAACATCACAAAGGTCATAGTATCAGATGTAGGAATGTAGGACAGTTCTAAGTTACAAATATGTAATCGAGGGGGTATTTTCTTTAAAATTCACTTTTAGGATGATAGTAAATTTTTAGAAAATGATGTTTCCATGAATTATTTTAATCCTCATAGTTTCCTCTACTTTTTGACAAGACAAAGATAAAATTTAACCCATGTTCTATACCAAGTATTGAAATTTTGTAAAAAGTATAATATTATCATTAGAACTTTTATAGGAATCACTTTTTTAGCTCTTTAATTTTAGTGTCTCATTCATGCACATTTTCTTCATAGTTGGTAATTATAGGTGCTAAAAATACTTTTCAATCAGGGCTTCTCATATTTAAAATGTTTCAACTAAAATTTGGTTCATGTACTGAGCAACATGAATTTATTTAGTACTTGGAAAAGACATGTGTAAGGTTTTCTTTTTTAAAAAATTTAGATGTACAGTAGTTATAGAGAGTGATTGGTTTTACTGTGACATTTATATATATATATATATATGTGTGTGTGTATAACATACTTTGATTTAAATATTTTCCCCATAGACCTTTATTTACGTATGCCCTTCTTTTCCTCTGCCTCTTTTCTACTTTTTAGTACTTTCTAAATTTCACATACGAAAGAAAATATGCAATGCTTATCTTTCTGGGTCTGGCTTATTGCGTTAACGTGATGATCTCCAGTTCCATCTGTTTTCCTGAACGTACCATGACTCATTTTTTCTATTGTTGAATGATAGTTACTGCATATGGACTACATTTCTATACATTTGCTTTTTGATAATCATTTAGTCTGGTTCTATTTCTTGAATATTGAGAATTTTGTAGCAATAAACAGTATTTCTAAACAACAATGATTGATTCTCTCAGACAAATACCAAGGAATGAAGTAGCTGAAAATTATGGTAATTTTATTTTTAGTTTTCCTAGCATTCTTATGTATATTTCCATAGTGGCTATATTAAGCCAGTACACTTTCTCCATCAGTGCAGTGCCCTCACCAGCCTTTACTTGTGTTCTTTGTGCGAGCCATTCTGTCTAGTGCGAAGCAGGCTCTCAAAGTCATTTTGATCCACATTTCCCTGATGGATGAAAATATTGAACAGTTCTTTTGTAATTTTTGGTTACTTGCTCTTATTTTGAGATGCTTTCATTAGTTCATGTAATCAGACAGGGCAGTGTGTGTTTAAACAAAAAATATTTGGTACAGTACAAGACACATTGCCACTGATCCCCCTAACAATACAGGCACACTTATCCCATCATACTTTCCACTTCCAAAGTAGTTCTGGAGTCCTCTTTTGTGAGTAGGTTTAAAAGGTGTGATCAAAAGCACAGTGAACACTGCTACTGGGAGCTGCCACAGGGAAAAGCAGACTTGTAAAAACATCATGCGGTGTGTGCACCCACTTTATTCAAAAGACTCGGCACAACGAGATTTCTGACTCGTCCCCCAAATCAAAATGACCATGAATAATAAACATTTGGAAAGGATTTAGAACATTAAGGCAGCCATGGCCTAAGACAGACTTTCCAAACTCTTTCAGAAAATGGCAAGAATGATGGATAAGTGCTTTTGAATCAAGAGTGATGTCGTAGAAGAGCATTAATAACAATGTGATTTTTACTACAGTAACCTCAAAACTTAGACATTCTTCCTACTTTTCCATCACACCCCGTTTTCCCATTTCCTGATTTGATGAGTAGGGGTTATTTTGATGTTATTTGAGCTTTCTATTTATTCTGGACATTAATTCTCTGTTAGAAGAATAACTGGCAACTATTTTCTCCCATCTGTAAACTGTATTTTTAGTCTGCAGATTGGTTCCTTTGCTGTGAAGAAGTTTTTAATCTGATGCAATCTCTCTTTGATGCTGGCTATTATTTTCTGAGCTATTGGAATCTTGCTCAGGAAGTTCTTGCTTGTGGCTGTACCTTCAAGTGTCTCCTCTCAGTTTTCCTTTTGTAGTTTTAAAGCTTCAGGTCTTATATTAGGTCTTTGATGCATTTGGGGCTGACTTTTGTACAAGGGGAGAGAGAAGGCTGTGGCTTCCATCTCATACATGTGTATATTCAGTTTTCTCAATGTGAAGAAGCTTTCTTCTCTCTAATGTGTTTTTTGTTAGCTTTATTAAAACTCAGATGCAGCCTGGGTGTCTTCTGTTTTTGCTATTCTATTCTACTTGGTTTTTTGTCTATTTTTGTGATACTTTCATTTTAAGGATTATTCCAGCACTGCATTTCTTGGGCTTGGACTGATGCAAGAAAAGAAAGCAGGGTTGATACTGTGCAGAGGAAAGGTGTTCCAGGCCCACGACACAGCATTTGAAGGACAATTAATAACAGCAGTCTCCCCAAATCTGTTTCTAAGCATAGTAACTTGTATGGCTCTTCTATAATTTACATCAAGAGTTTTTCTTTGATAATGCCAATAAAGTATGCATTCTTGTAGGTACTTCTCATGGTTTTACTTTTTCCTCATAATGATTCCATTAAAAAACACACTACCATCTCAACTTTGCAGATGAGGCAATCTATACAGGTAATACAAATGTATTGCTCTGGATTATGCATTTTACAAAACAGAAACAGGAATTCAAATTCAGATGTTAGCCAACTGTTTGTACTGTTTCCATTACAAAGGCCTGCCTTTATTTTATTTTTAAAAACTTTAAATAGTTCTTGGTAGTAAAAAACAAAAAGTGAAGTTTGAGTCATTTGTAGGAAACTGTGAGATCATAATGTTAAGTGAAATAAATCAGACATAAAAAGTTAAATATTACATGATCTCATTTAGATGAGAAAAATAAAGTATAAACAACAAACAGGAAAAAGGGAGATCTTTTGCAAAAGCAAAGGGGACCAAGAGATGGAGGGGTGCGGGGGTGGAGTGAAGGGAGGAAAAATCGAGGTGTGTTATGTGCATGTGCCAACTCCCTTCAAAGAGCATAAGCATGCAAACACGCACTAATGAAAAGGTCTTCCACGAAAATGTACTTTTGCACCATGGGTTCCCTGGTCATCTACAAACAAGACTCACACCACGTAATATATTACTGACGTACAGCACAGTGCTGCAAGAGATTATGGCTGCCAAGATTTTGACAGATGCAACCAAATTAATGTGGTGCTAGTGACTGATAACTAATATGCTTAAATTGTATTAGAAATATTCAGTGGAAGCATGTTGCTCACTAGCAGAGTTCTTGCCTGGCATGCTCAGGCACCTGGATTCAACATTCACCACCACAGAACAAAACAGAATTAAAAGAAATATTCAACACCTGAAATCTAAAGCAATAACAAAGAGAGCCTTGTATTCCTTTTGGAGGATATCACTGTGAGCCACTCATTTTGGCACCTCCACACCATTTTATTATCTTTGCTCATTAGATGGCTTTGATTTCTTTTTTTTCTAAGTTGAAATCTTTATTGGTACATTACATATACACATCATGATTGCACTCAACAATGAGAATTTGTACCAGTATACGACACAACTTAATTCTCATTTTTCCCCATAGTCCTACCCACCCTATCATCCCCCATATACATAAACATTTTCTTTTCTTTTTTGTTATAATCTCATTATTTTCCCCCTTCACCCTATTTTGCTTTGAGTATTTTCTATTTCATGATATATAACATACAATTCTAGAACTCATTTACATCTTTATTTTCTCAAACCAGAGAAAAGAGGTGACATTTACTTATCTGTGACCTATTTATTTCACTTATGAGGATAACCTCAAGGTATGTCCATTTAAGTATAAATGATTCAAACCTATTGTTTTTTATGGCAGAGTAATACTCTATTTTGTAGAAGAATCATAGCTTTTTTTTTAAATTCAAATCTTTATTGGTACATTACATATATACATCATGATTTCATTCAACAATGAGAATTTGTACCAGTACATGACACAACTCCATAGCTTTTTTATCCAGTCTCCATTTGATGGACATTTTGGTTATGTCCAAGATTTAGCAATCACAAACTGAGCTGCTATAAACATAGTTGCACATATGTCACTGTGATATGAGTCATTTAATTCTTTTGGGCATATCTCTAGCAGGGTAATGGCCGGGTCAAATGGGACCTCCAATCCTAACTTTTTGAGGAATCTCCAAACTGATCTCCACAGGGGTTGTATGAGTCTACATTTCCACCAACAGTGGAGAAGGGTTTCTTCTTCTCCACAGCCTCACCAACATTTGTTGCTGGCTAATTCTGACATGGCAGCCATTCTGTGTGGAGTGAGATGAAATCTCAATGTTGTTTTCATCTGCATCTCTAGAATGACTAATGATGTTGAGCATTTCTTCATATACTTCTTAACTGCTCTTACTTCTTCCTCTGAAAAATACCTGTTCATTTCAGATGACCATTTTTGAACTGGGTCTTTAAATTTGGGTGAGATGATTTTTTTAAAGCTCTTTATATATTCTAGATAGTAACCTTTTGTCTGAGGAACAGCTGGTAAAGATTTTTACCCACATTGATGGTTGCCTTTTCATTCTGTTGGTGGTTTCCTTTGCTGTGCAGAGGTTTTTAAAAGAATAAGGTCTCATTTGCTGATTTCTTCTGTCAATTCCTGTGATATAGAGGTTTTGTTCAAGAAGTCTTTCCCTAAGCCGGTGTCTTCAAGAGATTTACCTAACCTGTTTTTCAGCAGGTTTAGAGTGTTTGTTTTAATATTTAGGTCTCTTATCCACTTTGATTTTAGCTTGGTACACGGTGAAAGAGCTAGGTCTAGCTTTAGTCTTTGGCAAGTTAAAGCCCAGTTTTTCCAGCACCATTTGTTAAAGAGGCTATTTTTCCTCCATTGAGGGTTTTTACCTCCTTTGTCAAAGATGAGGTGGCTCAGTGTATCTGGAGTAGTTTCTGGATCTTTAGTCTACTCTATTGATCCTCAGGTCTATTACTTTGCATATGGCTTTGATTTCAAAGGACAACATACTTTGACTTTCTTTGGCACTTTCTGTAGTGTTTTGGGGGTTTCTATACAGGTTGCTTGAGATCCTCAACTTCAGTTTTTTAATTCAAATCCAAGAAAGGATTTGCTTTAGAGAAACTGCTGGGACATTCAATAATATTGTTCTTAAAATGTTCAAAGTCCTGCCCTACTGGCAAGTTGATTCTATTGCTTTGTTGGAGTTGAATGTGGGAGAGTCACAGCAGGTGCCTATGTTACCTTCCTGAAGAGTAGGCACATCACATCTTACACAGTGGCCCCAGTGTGGCCCTGGCTACAGACTGCTTCAGTTCAGAATATAATGATATATTACTGAATCACCAAATAAATGA
>PVIR01038282.1:0-14637 GCA_004026965.1 Petromus typicus
AAAAAAAACCCTCAGTGTTGTGTTTGTACATAATGGAGTATGAGTCTTCCGTAAAGATAAATTTTGATTTGTAAGAAAATGGACACGCCTTGAGACATAATGCTAAGTGAAATAAATCAGACACACAAGTTTAAATACCACATGGTTTCTCTTATGTGGGAGACCCAGAGTATAAATGAAGAGATAGGTAATGGAAGCAAGGAGCTTCTCACATGGGAAGAGCAGTGACGGATGGAAGGAAGAGGAAGCAGAGGAGGAAAAGGGGATGAAAGGAATGAAGGTGTGTTATATACGTGCATCAACTTCTCACAGGATTGTAAACATTGTTCACTGCACACACAGACTAGATGAAAACCAAAACTGGACTGTTTGTACTTTGGGTTTCTCATAAGGGAAAATTATGGCAGCATTCAAAATATAAAAACATCAATAGGCTATTTGATCAGCATGATCAAAGACCTGTTGTGTGACATGGAAGATGGGCCCAGCATGGACGATACCTTGATCGGTGTGCGGGTCCCTGTCTTGGCTTCTGTGTTCCTGAAATCAGTTTTTTTCTGACCCAGTCACATGACCCATCCAGTACCACGTAATCTCCGTAGGATCCATTCTGCTCAGACTGTGAGCACACACATCTGAGGACCCTCTGCGCATGCTCTGTTAGGACACACCGCCACATGTCACACCCACTCGAGCTGACTTTGCATGGAGTGTCCCCTGGGCTGGCTCCAGGGCACCAGCACTGCAGCTGTTCAAGTCCCTCATGTACAACTGTGCAGTGTATACATGGAGCCAGAGCTCCCTCCCCTGTGCTTCCAGGCACCTCTAGATTACTTACAATACTTAACACAACGCAAATGCTATGTAAATAGTTATTGTACTGTTATTGCTGGAGAATAATGCCCGGGAAAAGGATGTGTTTGGCACAGCTGCAGCTGTTGCTATAACAACACAGCCAAAGCCCAAGATGCCAGGCCAGCCCCACGCGGAGGGCGCAGGCTGCAGAGAGGCCGAGTGGAGTCTGCACCTCACGTATTACCTGCACTTAGTGCAGTGCTCAGCTTGCGGCAATTTTAGGTTTTTCTTTCTGGAGTTTTTTTTTTAGGTTTTTTGAGACAGGGTCTCGCTTTGTGGTTCAGGCTGGCACTCAGCTCAGCCTCAAACTCACATCTCAGCAATCCTCCTGCCTCTGCCTCCCGAGTGCTGGGATTACAGGCGTGAGCCACCACGTCCGGCACTGTGGTATGTGGTACTGGTTGCTGCTGGGTGTGAGTCTCCATGCCCAGTATTGTATGTGGTTACCGGGGAATCGAACCTGGGCCCTTGCACTTGCAAGACAGGCGCCGGAACCACTGAGCTAACTCCCTGGCCCTGCTTTCTGGAATTTTTGAAAAATATTTTGGGGCCATGATTGGATGAATCTATAGATGTGGAACTCACGGGTACGGAGCGCTGCCTGCACCAAGATGTTTCCTAGTCGCATGATGTGGCTTCATCCTCTCCCTGGCGTTATTTGCTTGGGGCATTTCTGCTGTACCAGTTACAGGAGGGGACAGAGCCCGGGGCTGGCGTGGGCAGAGGGCATCAGGGAAGGGACAGGCGCCCCTTTGTTTTCTCTTTGACGCCTCCCTCCAGTTCTGTTTTCCTCCCCTCCACTAAAGGCTCACTGTCCCCGCAGCCTCCTGGCCAGCGGCGTCCCAAGCTCAGCTGACTGGCACATTTGTGTCCCTGGAGACTGTTGCTGTGAGAGGCCACCCAGCCCCTTCTTATTTTCATTTTGAGACAGGGTCTTGCTAAGTTGTCCAGGCTGGGCTGGAACTTTCAATCCTCCTGCCTCGGCCTCCCAGGATGTGGGCTTTATAGGTGTGCTCCAGCTTGTTCTGACTCTTGCTATTCAACTTCTCTCTAGATTGTGGGTCTGGCTCAGTGGGAGGTGCCTGTATAACATGCCTGAGGCTCTGGGCTCAATCTTCAATATTGAAAAGCATCTTTCTAAAATACTTCAACCCACAGCCCTATTTGTATGTAAACTAAAGCAGTTTCTAGAAGCTTCCTACAAATGTACACACTCCACTTTTCTTCTACAAAACACCTTTCTCTGGGATCCAGAGGTCTCAGTTATGCTTTTTAAACATGTCACTGACTCGCCACTAGAACGAGAAAGCTGCTCTCAGATTTAGAGGATCAGATGTCCTGACAGGATGAGGTGGTTATTCCAGCCCTTTCTCCGCCCCATGCTCCCTGACCTCTGCAAGGTCGCCCACCCTCCTCCTGCCAGTAGCCTGGACAATGATGTGGGCATACTCTCCACCAAACTGCGCCTCTTGGATGTGGTGTTTTATGCAGCTGGGCTAGACACTTGAATGCCAGACACCGCCAGGGTGGCTGCTCATACATCTGTTCTACATGGCTGTGATGTATCTGTGGGGAGCTGGAGGCTTCTGGCCTCAAGTCACCCAGAGGTCGAGGGCAGTGGTGGGACCCAGGACCTCTGTGGGGAGCAGCTGAATCTGACCACTTGCAGAAAGCTGCTCCTGCTTATCTTCTGACCCAAATCCCAGCTCTGCTGTGGTTGGTCGTGTATTAGGGACAATGGTGCAGTTCTCCTCTGGCCTGACCTGTGCAACATCAGGGTTATCCTTACCACCCGCGATCTCGCTGTCACTTTAATTTATGCACATGAAATTTAATCTTTGATGTCTTTTTACATTTTTTCCTCAAATGCCAAGTACATCTAACTGAATTTAGGTTAAATTTTCTCTCTGCAATCTTATTTTCTTTTATCAAGATAGATAGATGTACAGCCTAGGTCGAGGTTAGCATAAAAATGGGAACAATCAACCAGAAAACACACATTTAGTGAGCATGTGCTCTTTGAAACGTGATGCAATCTACGGCCATGCCACCTTGAACGTGCCCGATCTCCTCTGAAATGTGGTGCACTGGAGGAGATGCAGGATAATGCCACAAAAGAAATGGAAAGTTACTCTTTTGTCACAGCTGCCAGGGTAGACAGAGAGTAAGTTAATACTTTCTCATCACTAATTAACTAACTTCAAGGGTCACTTGAGTGGACTTAAGTCACACTTGATGTTATGGTCACATTTAGGTATCTACGGCCTGAGGACCTGGGCCAGATTTTCCCTTTCCTCTCGCCTGGGCCCATGCATTTATTACCCTGTGCCACTTTTCTTCGTTTGAACTTCCGTCCATAGATGTGATGAGCTGGAGCCCCAGAGAGAGGGCCAAGAACCAGAAGTTGGTCAAGTTCTGTTGGTTTGTCTGGAAGAGAGAGAATAAATGTTTGCAGAAGAACAGAACCAAAAAGCTTCAAATACCTAAGATGAGTTTTCAATCTGTGTGAAGAGATGGAGAGAAAACAGAGCAGTAAAGCAGCCAGCTCTAAAACTAGAAAGAGAAACAATATGACTAGTGGGAAATTTTTATTAAATTTTACTACATGGCAAGTGATCCTTTTAAAAATTTGACATTATTTTCTTTCCGTAGGAAATCAGTGAAATCTACATTCCTTACACATGTGTTGAGCTCGTTGCAGGTTTTTACATTGGGTGGAAAGAGGCTCAGACCAGTGGGAAGCAAGTAGCAACCCTGGTGGGTCTAGCTGCCCTCAGGTGTGGTGTGTGGTCCGGGCAGGAGCAGGGATTCTGGCCTCACCGAGCTGCTGGAGCTGCCATCACATGAGGTCCTCGAAGACTCCCCACGACCAAGCATGGACCCGGCCTGGGCCTCGCGGTGCCACAGAGAACAAGATGTGGGTGGGGACGCAGGTCCAGCACACGCCGTCTTGCTTTGAAGCCAGTTCCTCTTGCTAGAAATGGACTGGGGGTCGCGGCTGAGGCCAGACCTGGAGGAGTTTGGGACTCGTCATGGCCCCCACACCAGCTTGTGAAGCCGGCTCTTCAGAGCTCAGGCTCTGCGAGTGCAACACGGGTCTCCAGGTGCTGCGGGGCTCAGGAAACCAGCAACACCGCTGCTCTGCAAGAGAAGGAAACAAACCCTGTTTGTGATGCTGCAGGACCTGAGGGAAGCTGAGCACGGGCCAGCAGTGGCCGCAGGTCAATCTGAGATCCAAGCAGACTGGAGGCAGCAGAAACCTACAGGTGACTGGGGCATAGTTAGTCCTCATATGCAATTGCCTCCCTTCCAGCACACGTCTGCTCAGGGTAAATGCAGGGATTGTGCACTTGAAACCAGGCTGGGCTCAGGTTCTGTCTCATTGTGGAAGCCCAGCGTTCTCCAGCCTTTGTTCTGTTCACTTCCTCCCAACTCCGTTAAAGATACAGGGCTCGTGTTCCCTTTCCAAGGGTCACACTGGCGTTTCTGCAGATTAGGACCTGGTGTGGCGGGGCTGCCTTGAATGAAGTGGGACCTAAGGGACTCAAACGGACCAACACTTTCCTTTGAGCACAGAGGTACTGTTGTGGGCTGAGTGATGTCCCTCCTCAAATCTGGATGTCAAAGCCCTAGCTAATCCTCAGTGCCACCCTTTGGTTGGATTTGGATTTTAGGCAGCATTTAAGGATAAATGGGGCTACTACAGGAGATGCTCAAGGTTTAGTGGGGTCCTTGTCAGGTAGGACTCGTGCTGTCTCTCTGCACACACTAGCCCCCTTGGGGTCATGTGACTACATAACAGAAAGGGGGCAACTTACAAGCTAAGGGAAGACCTGACTCTACTGGTACCTTGATCTTGGATTTGCAGCTGAAAGCTGCAAGGAATAAATCTCTGATTTCTATGACTCCGCGTCTGCAGTGTTTTGTTTTGTTATAGCGACCTGAGCTAAGACAGTCTTCCTGGCTCCCAGCCCCACCTTTCAGCAGTTCTTCTTCCCAGCAGCTCTCAGGTGACCAAAACTGGCTACGTGTTGGAAAAGTGCTTATGCCTCTGGCCCTGTTATTCTGGTCCTCAGAATTTTTAAGATGCAATTTAATAGTAGGAAATGACTGTAAACATCGGAGATACTCATTGGAAAATTTCTTGAAGAATGGTTTTGGTGTGGAACCAACCCACAAAAGGAAACAGTGCATCCAGGGGCAGAGTACAGTGTGTTGGAACTATGACACCATAGCAGGGTGATACAGAGGTTTGAGAAATGCAGTTAGTGTTGTATGACTTAAAAAGGCAAAAATGCTATCTTTTGTGAATATTTTAGCTAGAGATATGCAAACGATATGCCAGTGTAAAGGAAGACAGGGAGGGAGTATAACAAAATAAAAATAGTTGATTCAGGGTGGAGGGATGTTGGGGAAATTTCAGCATTTCCACCTGTCACTGAAGTTTCATCGTTTCTGCAAAGAACAAAACAAGGCCGGGGTTGGTTGCTTGGTCCTCAGCAGCAGTTCCTCTGTAGCCTGTTTGTCTGCTTCAGGCTGTTTCCGGACCCAAGGGAGGCCTTTGACACCACGGTCCCAGGGCTCTGCTCGCTAATAGAAGAGCGCATCTGCCTGTCACAGGGGTGCATCCTCCCCCTCTGAGTAAACTGGTACAGTGGCCCCAATAGCCTCGCCTTACCTCTCCATCAACCTCACACCTGAGCTCACCTCTAGTTAACTTTAAAACCTCCGAGGGGTTGGAAGCCAAGACCAAAGCCACTCTCCACACTGCTGCCCTGCCGGCTATGCCTCTTGCTGGGACCTCACATGATCTGCTCTCAGGACGGAGTTGGGGGGAGCAGAACCTCCCCTGAAGCCTCTGAGAGTGTCAGGGAGCTGGAGTGAGGTCCTCAGACTGAGCCCCAGCAACAGCCCAGAACTCACACGTCTGGGCCTTGGCTATGCCTCTGGGACTCCGCTGCCACTTGGGGTTACATCTGTGCTGGTTGGGTGACTGTTTTCCACTTATATAATGCCTTTTTAAATTTTGAGTCTGTTTTCTTTTTAAAAGTGAATGCATATCACAGAAAACCAGAGTATACAAAAGAGAAAACAAAGCTATGCTCTCATGCATCAGGCTGCTAACTGGCAGTCATTGCTACCTGATTCTGGGCTACCCTTGTGCTCACTCACTGTATTTGTGTATGTGCAGAATCTATATGAATGTTTTATAAATCTTAAGAATAAAACAAGAGCAAATTAAGGCTGTGTTATGCATTCTTCTAGCTTTACATTCTCCACCAACTGACCTTGGAGATCTTCCTCATGACCATACATATTTTTAATGGGTGCATTATACTTGCTGCATGACACTAAAGTGATATATCTAAATAAACCCTTTAATGGACACCGGATTTTTTTCCTGTGCTTGTTTTGAGGTAATAATCAAGGGACTGTTTTGTACACATAACCTTGCAAGTACATTTGTAGGGCAAATTTGTAATGATGGGAAAAACTAGGTCAAAGGCAACATGCATTTGACGTTTTGATTTTTGCTGATAAACTGCCTCCAAAGAAGTTGCACTGGTTATCCCTGGGCAATAGTGTATGACACTAGCGAGTGTCCACATTCTAGCTAATGATGTGTGCAAATACTTCCATTTCACCCATGATAGTTGAAAAAGGGCCTCACCCATTATGTAGTGATGCTATGCTATGGTCATTATCTAATTTGCATTTCCTTCATTAGGAGGGAGGTTAAACATTGTTTAATATGTTTGTTGGCCATTACACGTTTGGTTCCACAAAAGGATTTAATCTCCACTTATTATTTTATTAAGCAAATTAGCTCTTGACAGATTTTTAAAAATTCCCCTTAGTTACTCACTACTTAAAATTTTGCTTATTCAATTTTTTTTTCTGCAATGAATGTTTACAATTTTTTACTTGGTGATTTGAACAATTTCCCCTAGTTTCTAGGCTCTTGTATTATTTTTAGAGACATCTCTATTCCAAGACCATAAAATCTATGCTCATTTTTTCTCTTGGTTCTTTAAGATAAGTTTTTACATGAAGTTTCTATGATGAAGGGAAATGCTCTGTGTGGCCCTGCGTGGCAGCCTCTACACATGATCATGGCTGATGACACGGAAGAAAAATGCTTTCCTTAATTTAGTAGCTGCCTGTGACTGGTGACAATTTTACTGTGATGAACACATCTAGAGTTGATTTTTGAAAGAAAATCTCAGTAAGAATCGCTTTCTCTGCTCCCAGTGCTAACCAGCCGCTCTAACTTCTTCTGACTCTCCCTCTCTTCCTTGAAGTGAAATGTCGCCACTATCATGTGCAATTCCTGTGTGGATTGGAGTCTATATCTGGACACTGCTCGGCACCGCTGGTTACAGCGGCGGCTTTATGCCAGCATAGCGCTTTCCAAGCAGCTCCAGCCTGGTCTCCCAGCGCGCGAGGCTCCCAGACAGAAGCAGCATCTCAGTGGCCGCCGTGTGGAAGGTGGAGATTTGTCCCCACATAGTCCCGTTCTATTCCTGGATTCCACATTTCACCCAAACTAACAATGACAGCAGAGAACATAGACAACAGCTGAAGGACTGACACACGTGATTTTAAGAACAAGACATATGGGTTTTGCAAAGCTTCCTGGGGGGGCCAACTCCAGGAGAATGGGGTAGGGAGTCTGCAGCAGCTCCCTTCCAGGCTCATCCTGTGACCATCGTATCCCCCACATCCCCATCTCATGGGGATCTAAGGTGGGCTCGGTGGGGAAACACTAACACCCTCCTCTGTCTGCAGCTCAGTTAGTCTCTGTTCTACCAAATGTCCCCACGCTCTGCTGGACAGCTTGTGCTTGGTGGCAGGTTCTCAGACCCAGAACCTAGAGATCAGGTCAGGATGAAGCCCCAAGGGCACATCAACCTGAAGGACTGGCTTCCTGTTGCCTTCAGGAGTGGGCCTGTCCCTGGGCTTCCGAGACAACAGGGAAAACATCCCACGTGGATGGTGGGATGGCCCCCTCGGCTCTGAGAACAGGCACTGTCTGACTCCCTGAATCTCTTTCCTCTTCTACCATCCTTCAAACACAGCCTACTTCTTTCCCCTAGAGATTCTGAGATTATTTTAGAATGAAATACTAGGGTGACAGTTAAATAAAGAGAGAAATTTTTATGAAGTTGGCAGGTACTCAGCCATTTTGAAGTCCTTTGTTTCCCTGTTCATGCTACTAGGAAGCCTTGTTCGTGTCTAGCAGAAGCGCCTTCTGTTTCCGCTCGGAGCAGCCAGTGTGACAGCCAGAATCCCACCTGGCCTGGCTGCCCACTGCTGCTGGGCAGAGCCAGCTGGGCTGCAGAGATGCCCGCGCTTAGTATAGTGGTGGAGGCTTCTCATGGGAACAGGCAGAAATTACACCATGCTCAGATAAGAGGTGTCTAATTAAGAAGAAATTTACAGCAGACCCAATTTGTGCTCCACATGGAGTTGTCTCCTTTCACAAATTCTACAGACCCACGGCCACTTAGGGACCACATGGCCACAGTGAACCTAATTGTCCTCTATTAGAAAATGGCAGGGCACAATTAGAGCCCTGACCCTGGCTCTGGGAAGCAGGTATCACCTGGCTCCACACCGTTCTTCTCTGCTGTTTGTGAGCAGAGTTTTTCTTACAACTGAAACACAAAGGATTCCTTTCCTTGCTGCCAAAGTGGAGTTTGAAAGTCTGGCTGGAGGCCTTTGGGCTGTATTTAAGCACCAGGAGTACAGATTTGTAACCGGAGCTGGCTGGACCACTTTGTCCATACTGGCTGGCAGCTGAGATCCATTTCTATTCACGCTTCTAAATGAGTGCATCAGCATCTCTTCACCGTGCAGCAATTGCTTTGTGTGGGCCGCATCCCCTGAGGAGTACTGGGAACATGCGCCTAGGGCAGAGGCAGGGAGACCTAGGAGAGAAACATGAGTTCTAATCCTGACTGGGGTCCAGCTCTGAGCACTTTCGTATTAGTATCCTTGAGCCTCTGTAACAAGTACCACCGATTAGTGGCTTAGTGATAGAGGATGGAACTCCGAAGTCGAGGTTCAGCGAGGGTGGCTGCCCCCTGGGGGCTTGGAGGTCAAATCTGCACTGTGCTTCTTGATGGCCGGCAGTCTCGGTGTCCCTTGGCTTGTGCCTGGGTCACTCTGAGTCTGCCTCTTCTCCTGCATGGCGCCCCTGCATGGCTCTTCTGCTCTTCCTGTGAACCCCAGTCCTGTGAATTAAAGGTCTGCCCTATTGCAATATGACCTTATTTTAATTGGCATCTTAATTGCATCTGCAAAGACCCTATTTCCATTGAAAGTTGTAATCACAAGGCCAGAGATTAGGACTTCAGCTTTCTTATTTGGTAGATATAAGTCACACCTACCTTTGTCTTCTGTTAGAATATTTACATGTTTGTATCCTGATGAGCATGCTTGGGCTCCTATGTGTCTGGTTAATCTGTCCCGCGTCCTCCTCAAGACTCTAAACCAGTGCTGGGTTTCTGACATCAGTTCGTTTCTTGTGACGAGCATTCTTCTTTTGGTCCCACAAAACCAGACTGAGGAGTGCTAAACAACAGATAAGGTGGAACTACTATTGAACTGGTGAGACCTTAGTTAAAAAAATCTCTTCCCCACAAATTTTAAATTTTTCTTAACACTGTCTCTTAGTACTATGAGTTCTGATACTTATTTCATTGTTACCTTTATTTTCTCCCAAGAACTGAAATGGATTTCACCATGGAAGCGCACACTTGCTATGTTTCTTCAGACTGCCGATCCTGTCTCCTGTGCGAAGAGACCAGTAGCTTCACTCTTATCTCTGCCCCCTGGGCAGAGATGACTGAGCTGTGTCCCTAGACAGGTGCAGTGCCCACCAGTGTGGATGGAACCGCCCATCGAGCCTGTCTCCTGCCTGATTCTGCCATGACTGGTTTAAGAGCTTCAAGCTGGCTAATGTTGGTAACCACGAGGCCGAGTATCTTTCCCTCTGTGGTCCTTTCATTTTCCTCTGTGTGACCCTCAGCCTGCCTTCCCATGGTGTCACTGCCTTCTACTGAGCTCCTCCTGCACCTGGGTGGCATGGCTGGATGTCCTAGTGTTGAATTCTTTGGGCTGTTTCTAGAGAAGCCTGTCGCATGCTGCCCAGAGCAGAGATATGGCAGCGCACGCTCAGGACGTTGGAGTTGGGAAAAAGATCTCGGCACCCAGCAGAGAATGACATGCTCACTGAGCTCCCTGCATTCTGGAGGGCACTGTCCTGGACGGAGCTCTTGCACCTGCCCAGACTGCACTTGCTCTGCTCTTTCTATAGGCTATACTTCCCCCCCCCCGAGTGCAGGCCAAATGAACTCTCACCGTCTTTGCCTTGAGTTCACTCTGTGCCTGCTGGCCTGCTGACTGCATTTCTGGAGGTACCTGCTACTTTGACTCCTAAGCCTTCAGGGGATCCTGCACCTGGGTCTTAGACTTCTTGTTCCACTCTTCAGAGATCTTGCTGGGGCCCATCGGCCGCAGCTTGGGCTGCTTTCCAACCTCCATGTCTTATTTCTGTCATTTAGACTTGTATTTTCCTCATTTGTATAACCTAAAAAACTTTTTATCTGCTGTATGATTTTTTATAATGCACAGTAATGATTACTGTGTTGGATATTTAAATTATTTCTATTATATTACAATGAAATTGCACCAAACAGACTTGTTCATATTTGTCTATACAACACACATATTTGCTTTAAATATGCTTATATTTTGTTTCTGAGAGCAAATTCTTGTAAGAGGAAGTGTCATATATAGGGCCATGCAGGCATATACACATATGTATATGTATAGTGTATACATACATGTATTTTATATATATATATATATACACACACACATATATACATACATATGTATATACTGTCTCTCTCTCTCTATATATATATATACATGTAATATACATACATGTGTATATATATATATATATTTATCAAGACTTGTGCGTATATGTACTCACACATGTGGATGTAAAGAACTTGATACGTATTTCCCAAGGTGGTTTTGGTGCCATCCAAAAATGATTTTCTTTCACTGTCTTTAGGATTTGGGAGGTCAGGTTCCTTGAGTTCAAAGCTTAGCCCCTCTGCTCCCATCACTTTTATTCTTATCCTCTCTTGGCCCCTGTTGGCCACCTGCTTGTCAGACAATGGTGAGGACTCAGTATGGTACTGCCTGGGCTCTTACTGGCCTGGCCCCAAGCTGGCACTTTGGAAGGGTTGGCAGTGTTGGTTTTCTTTTCTTTTTTTTTTTGAGACAGGGTCTCGCTTTGTAGTTCAGGCTGGCCCTGAGCTCAGCCTCAAACTCACATCGCAGCAATCCTCCTGCCTCTGCCTCCTGAGTGCTGGGATTACAGGCGTGAGCCACCACGCCCGGCACTGTAGTATGTGGTACTGGTTGCTGCTGGGGTGAGTCTCCACGCCCAGTATTGTTATGTGGTTACGGGGGATTGGGGGATCGAACCTGGGTTCCTGCGCTTGCAAGACAAGCTCAGAACCACTAAGATAGATCCCCGGGCCCACGCAGTGTTGGTTTTCTGTAAAAGGCACCCTCCCCACCAGGAGTCCAAAGGGTCAGCAGATAAGACCTCGGTCATGTTTTCCTGACTCTCCAGGTTCCAGGAGCAGCCAGGTGGATCCCTGGTGAGTCCAGCCCTGGCCAGGCTAGGGAAGCAGAGGATGTGGGCATGCCTAGCAGAAACACAGTACCCCTTGCTCTGGCTTGGGCAGAACATGCTGGGCTGAGGCTCCTGTAGGTAGCTACCTGTAGCAGTGCTGTGGCCTCAGAGCCTGCTCGAGCCATACACCAGGCTAGGCTTGGAGGGATGAGGGTGGCTTCTGTCCTCTTCATACTCTGGGTTTCCCAGCAACCCAGGGCAGGTGCACCCAGCTGGCCAGGGCAGGCCTCTCACTGGGCATCTGTGAATTTTCACAGGGGCTCAGAAAGTAGCAGGAGCTCTGCTGTCAGAGTTCTGAAATCAGCCAGATTGCTACAAGAGTTAAATCATCTCAAGGTCACTTTGTCCCTGAGGCAGAACACTCTGTCCTCCACTAATTTAAGGTCAAGGAAGTGAAAGTCTAAAGGAACCAAAGCTGGAGTTATGCTTTATTTTTTTTTACTCTTGTAAGGTAAAAGTCAAAGAAATCACAGACCAAAGAGCGAGTTTCCTGGTTTCTAATTTATCCGCAGCTCAGCATGAGGTATTTTGTTTGTTGAGTTTCTGGAGATGGAACCCTGGGTCTTGCACATGCCTGAGCCATACCAGCCCGTCTCTGGCTCTTCTGGCAGCTGGGTGCCCCCTGGGTGAGCAGGGTAGAGGACAGTCACCTGGAGTTTAGTGTTCAGCAACTGCCCAGCAAAGGATTGTGAATGGAGAGCTGATAACAACCGAAATGTACTCCTTTAGCTGTGGAGGTGATGTCATTGGGTTGGTTGCTACTGGAAACTTGCAGGAAGAACCTGTCTCAGGTCTCTGCAGTTTCTGGTGGTTGCTCGTAACTGTGGGGTCCTTAACCCTGGGCACATAGCCCTCCATTCACTGCTTCTGCCATGTGGCCTCTGCCATTCAGTGTGTCTTTCCTGGCTTTTCTGGACACTCTCTCTGGAGCGAGGGCCTGCCCAAGCTCAGTATGTTCTCATTCTGATCTTTCACTCTGTAAAGAGCCTAATTCAGAATAAGGTCACATTCTGAGTCTTTAGCTGTCCCACTGCCCTCGGGGCACATACATGTGGCCCAGCACCCAGGCCATATCCTGTAGCCAGTGACATAGAACCTCTGGGTGAAGTGTGAGCATCAGTACTCTTCAAACCTCTCTGGCCGATGTCAGTGAGTGGCCACGGTGGAAAAACCAATTCGGGCCTTAGGAAGGTGAGTCTGTCGTGTGTGCCTCTTTAAAGAGTCCAGGAGTGATGAGACCTAGGTCACAGCCCACTCTTGGGGGAGCAGGGTAGAAGCCTTGCAGCCACCCAAGGGTGCCCTGGTTCTCACCCCCAGAAAGACCCATCATTCTTTGGCAGTTGGCTCAAGTCTTTGACCTTGGAGTTAAACTAAAGTGTGAGAAACTCGCACCAAGACATCATGATGATGCTGCATTGCCCTGTCTGGAGGAAATCCACCTGCTCCTCCTAGACTTTGCTGCCTGCTGGTGGAGCTGACATGTTTATAGCAGGTGCAGACCCCCAAGTCTATGTCTTATGTAAGGACACCTCCAATTCTGTTTGAGCCATGCTAAACTGCTTCTACTGCACATGACTCTTGGCCTTCAAGTGCTTGGCTGATGTGGGCTTCCTGAGCTGTCGTCATTCTTACATTTTCTTTTGTTTTCCTTTTAGTTTCTTATTTTCTGAACTAAGCGTGCAAGACTAGCCCCCCCAAAGCTTAGGCTGAGGGCCTTCCCCCTTTTTCCTCACAGCTGTTATTTCTCAACACATTCTTCCATCTTTGGGTGCCCTGGTGAGAAAGTGAATAAAAATGACCTAGGGCTCTTTCTACCATACATTGCTCCAATGGACTTACTGGGTAGCTGAGCCATCACTGTCCCACTGTCCATGGTGTGGGGCATCTCAGCTGTTCTTTCTCTTAGGTCCTGGCTCCTGATGCTTGTTCTCATAGGGTGCAGGAAGCACACATCCCATGTTGACCACATCACCTTGACATTGACCTGAGGATGCTGCTTTGAGTGGCTTATCCTGGGGCTCTCTCTCCAATCTGTGTGGGGTTTACATAGCCCCTTGGGGTATCTGTCTAGCTGTGAATGGTGGTTTCCATTTTTACCATAGACAGTGAGGCTCAAAATGGTTTCCTTCCAAGATGGCGCCCGAGAATGCAGACCTATCACTGCCCATCACACACTATCACTGTTGCTCGTCTGTTACAGTAAAGGTTGTATTATTGGCAGCATCTTCCCCGCTTCTCCTGTAAGCTCAGTTTGGCTGCCGGTGTGTCTTTCCTGGCCCTCTCCTGAATCTCATTTTCTCCTTTAGTCCTCTTGGATGTGGGAGGAAGTGCTACCTCTCTCCCATCCCTCATCCTTTGGTTCAGGTGGATTTTCCCAGGCCACCTTATTTGTTTTTACTTTATTTTTCCAAAGCTGCTGCCTTGATTTTAAGCTTAAAACTTTTGTTTTTTCCCCTTCTTAAATGCCACTCTAATTTATCCTTGATTTTCTGCTTGGCTTCTGAGACAACAACTTACAACAAACAGATTTTTCTTGCTTTGCACTATCAACAAGGTGTTTTCTAGTCAACCTCAAGTGGAAGCACTTAAAAATAATAGAGATCACTGTTTATTTGTGTTTGTTTATTATTAAAGACCTTTTACCTCCTAAGAGTGAGTCAGCTTGGTCTATAAAGACTAAAGCCAAGATCAAAACTTTTGGAATGAACAAAGTTTCTACTTGGTTGTGAACATGGAATAGAACAAGGAGGACACTTGGTTACTATCCATCTTCCAGACTCAGCCCCCACATCCAAAGCTAGAACCATCTCCCTGCCACTGCCTCACAGTTTTAAAGCAGACAGTGTTTGGTTCACTGCAGTCAGGAAGATCTTCTCTAGCCTTAGCCTCACCTGCTATTCAGGTGTGTGTCTGCATAGCATAGCTCAAGGTCAAGCTATAGCAGCTAGTTGCAAGCACAAGGTTGTGAGTTAAATCTCCTGTACCACACAGACACACACACAGACACACACACAGACACACAGACACACACACACACACACACACACAGACACACACAC
>PVIR01038283.1:0-14642 GCA_004026965.1 Petromus typicus
CTTGCGAGACAGGTGCCGGAATCACTGAGCTAACTCCCCGGCCCCTTCATTCTGTTTTCTTAAGAAAGACTTGTTATTTTTGGCCTCAAGTTACCCCTAAGAGTATCTTCAACTATTTTATCAGGTTCTATGAAAACCTTGCTGGAATTTTGATTAGACTTGACTCAGGAAAAAAAAGAACTTACTTGGGAAGAGCCATATTTATTATTTTTTCCTACATGTTTTACATGTCTTTTGTTGGATTGCTTGATTGATTTTGAGACAGGGTCTCTGAGACAGGGTCTTGCTTTTGGAGTTCTGGATAGCCCTGAACACAGCAATCCTCCTGCGTCTGCCTCCCAAAGTGCTGAGATTACAGGTGTAAACCACCATGCCCAGTACTGTGGTGTGTACTTCTGACTGTTGGTGGGCTGAGTCTCAATGCTCAGCATTGTTTTATGTGGTTACTTGGGATCAAATCCAGCCCTTACACTTGCAAGGAAGGCAGAAACCACTAAGCTAAATCCCCAGCCCTTACATGTTTCATATTTAAAAAAATATAAGTAAAGTTGACCTGGAAGAGACTATAAACATTTTCTAGTAGGCATGGTGGCACATGGCTGTAATCTTAGCACTTGGGAAGCTGAAATAAAGAGATTCATTACGTGTCTGAGGCCAGCCTGGGCTATACAAGTCAATTTAAGACCAACCTAAACCTTCTCAGTCTCAAAAAACCAAAACCAAAACCAAAAAATTTTTCCCTGCAAAGGCACTATTTTGATTTTTCATTTAGAATGATTAAAAAAAAAAAACTTTCAAAAGTTACCTTATTTTTTAGAATAGTAATGATGATCCATTGGTATTACTAGGATACTTAGGATAATTTAAACTCAAACCTGGCATGTTAGCATACAAGTAAAGGATTCTGAAACTGAAGGACTGATGTCAAGTTAACCAGGGGAGGGAAAAAACCCACATCTGATCTCTAACACTGCAAGTAAAAAAAAATAAGAATGAAGGTATATAGTTTTGCAGTAGAACACCTGATAGCTTTGGTGAGACACTGAGTTTAATCTTAGCAATGCAAACTAAAAGTTAAAGAAATTTTCACTGACAAAATAGAAAAAAATTTAGTTTTCCCGAGCAGATATATGACTTCCTTCATCAAGGACTCAAATCGCTTAACTTTCCTCAACTAAAAAATGGTCAAAGTTTAAGTAACAATGACTATATAAAGGTACTTTCCAAACAGAATCAAATCCAGAGTATTTTATGTAATCCTACCTTGAATAGACAAAATATGCACTAAGAGCTTTCAAACAGACTATACTTGAATACGTAAATAGTGGCATAAAAATAAGCTACGGGTTTGATATCAAATATCATTCAAATATATATAGTAAGCTGACTTTACACAGGTATGCTAAGAACCAACAATAGAGAAAGTAAATTAATTTCTTTCTAATTTGGCATGGTTATCAGTGATATCTGAAAAAATTAGAGCTATTAGCATCAAAACACATGATTAATCATGTTAAAGTACAAATTTCTAAAATTTATCAGAAAAACTTTCAAATGAAAGAAAAACTACAGAATTCTACTGGCTGACTGGTTGTAACATTTGTACATTCTGGCACTTGTAAGGCAGAGGTAGAAGGGTTGCCATAAACTGGAGCCCAGCCTGGACCTACAGAGTGAGCTCAAGATCACTCTGAACTGGGGCTGGGGGTTTAGCTCTGGTGCCTGTCTCACAAGTGCAATATGCTGAGTTCGATCATTGGTACAAAAAACAAAAACAAAAAAACAGGGGCCGGGGATTTAGCTCAGTGGTTCTGGTGCCTGTCTTGCAAGGACAAGGACCCGGGTTCCATCCCCAGTTAACCACATACAATACTGGGTGTGGAGAATCACACCCAGCAGCAACCAGTACCACATACCACAGTGCCGGGCGTGGTAGCTCACACTTGTAATCCCAGTACTTGGGAGACAGAGGTAGGAGGATTGCTGTGATGTAAGTGTGAGGCTGAGCTCAGGGCCAGCCTGAACCACAAAGCAAGATCCTGTCTCAAAAAAAACAAAAAAACAAAAAAACCCAAAAACAAAACAACAATTAAAAAAAAAAAAAAAACAATAAAAAAAACCATCCAAAATAAAAAAAAAACAAAAACAAAAACCAAATCACCCTTAAAAACTATGGGCCAAGGATTTAGCTCAGTGGTTCTGGCACCTGCCTGTGTAAGGTCCCTGAGACCTGGACTCAAAAAAAAAAAAAAGAGGAAAAAAACCTATTTCTCCAGCCGTTCAAATCAAGTATCATTTGTTATGCTTAATCACATTAAAATTATACTTTATAACAAGAATTCTTTAATTTTAAAATGCTTTTTGTCTATACAACAAAGAAAAAACAAAGAGTGAAACATCTTAGTGGCAGAAGGTCACAAGTTTAAAGATGAACAGTATAAGTAGAAAAGAGAAAGCAAAAAATTTATACTTTGGTTTTTCATTTTTTCACAAGTTACTTACATTAATGTCTCTTTCATGTATTTCATCTACAATAACATGACTAATTCCTCGAATGCCTGCTTCTAATTTTCTTAGTAGCACACCTTAAAAAGAAAATGAGAGCAGCAACTAGGTTAATTATTTTTATGTTAATTAGACCTAGTGAGGGAGGTACGGAATGAGAAACTACACTTCATATGACCCCAAGCATTTTAGGAATTCACTTATGCACCTGAAATTAATACAAAGGCAATAGTGCACTCTAAATAAAGTTATTTTTCATTGGCTTCACAGTTTCACTTTCTCTAAGAACAACTAGCATGTATTTTATTCTCTATGAAGAAAACAAACTTCCAAGTTTTATTTAAGTGAGAATTCGAAGATTTGCTCATTATCTTCAAGTAGCCTATCTAGAATGTTTTCTTTATCAACAGGCAATATAAACCCAAATGAGATAAAAAATACTCCACTGACCTACAGTACAAAACATTATACTGGCATGAGGGCGTGGAAGTATAGACTCAAATCGAACACTATAGCCACAGCTTTTTCCAGGCTCCTCTCCTCTCTCATATGCAACTCGCTCTGCCACAGAAACTGCACTGATCCTCCTGGGCTGAAACAAGAAAAAAAAAATGTACAAATTAAAACATTAGTTACATTTATTAGGGTTAATTTTTACAGTAAATGTTACTAACAATTAATAAAAGATACCAACAGGAAGCCGAGGATTTAGCTCAGTGGTTCTGGCACCTGTTTTGCAAGCACTAGGAACTGGGTTTGATGCCCGGTAATCACATACAATACTGGGCATGGAGACTCCTGCGCAGGAGCAACCACTACCACATACCACAGTGCCGGGCATGGTGGCTCACGCCTATAATCCCAGCACTCGGGAGGCAGAGGCAGGAGGACTGCTGTGATGTGAGTTGGAGGCTGAGCTCAGGGTCAGCCTGAACTATAAAGTGAGACCCTGTCTCAAAAAACCTAAAAAAGGGCCGGGGAATTAGCTCAGTGGTTCCGGCGCCTGTCTTGCAAGCGCCAAGGGCCCGGGTTCGATTCCCCGGTAACCACATAACAATAATGGGCGTGGAGACTCACCCCCCAGCAGCAACCAGTACCACATACCACAGTGCCGGGCGTGGTGGCTCACGCCTGTAATCCCAGCACTCGGGAGGCAGAGGCAGGAGGATTGTGATGTGAGTTTGAGGCTGAGCTGAGGGCCAGCCGGAACCACAAAGCGAGACCCTGTCTCAAAAAAACCTAAAAAAAAAAAAAAAAAAAACCTAAAAAAAAACCACACACACACACACAACAGAGGGCTGGGGATTTTAGCTCAATGGTTCCAGAGCCTGTCTTGCAAGCAAGGGCCCGGATCAATGTAACCACATACTATACTGGGCATGGAGATTCATGCCAACAATCAGTACCACATACCACACTGACAGGCATGGTGGTTCATGCCTGTAATCCCAGCACTAGGGAGGCACAGGCAGGAGGATTACTGTGATATGAGTCTGAGGCTGAGCTCAGGGCCAGCCTGAATTACAAAGCGAGACCCTGGCCCAAGGTCCTCAGTTTGATCCCAGGTAACCATACACAACGATGCTGGGTGTGGTGACTCATGCTCACCAGCAATCAGTAACACATACAATGGTATGGTATGGTGGCGCATTCCTGTAATCCCAACACTCAGGAGGCAGAAGCTGGAGGACTACTTTCGAGTTCTAGGCTAGCTTGGGCTATACAGTGAGTTCAGGGCCAGCCTGAACTATAAAGCAAGACCCTGTCTTCAAAAGCAGAACAAAACAACAACAACAAAAAACCTACTACTCATAACAAATCCTGAAATACAGTAAACATTCAGTAAATTATTACCTGTTTTCTTAGCTTATCTATGCTTGCTCAGCCAGTTTTTTACTTAATTCTAATAAGATAGAAAATGCCATTACTTTGATGTGAAATGCAGGAGAAAGAATTCTCATTCTTAAATTTGATTCTATACCCAAAGACTTCCTTTAGGTCATAGTCCAGTTTAGCTGAGCAGTGTATGACATTGGTCATTAGAAAATGTATTATGGGGCTGGGGATATAGCTCAGTGGTTCCGGCGCCTGTCCTGCAAGTGCAAGGACCCGGGTTGGATCCCCAGTAACCATATAATACTGGGCGTGGAGACTCACGCCCAGCAACAACCAGTACCACATGCCACAGTGCCGGGCGTGGTGGCTCACGCCTGTAATCCCAGCACTCGGGAGGCAGAGGCAGGAGGATTGCTGTGATGTGAGTTGGAGGCTGAGCTCAGGGCCAGCCTGAACCACAAAGGAGACCCTGTCTCAAAAAAAACCTAAAAAAAAAAACCTTAAAGAAATAAAAAAAAGAAAATGTATTATGTAATAGTTTGGCCTCTATGCCTTGCCATCTCTTCGACTCTATTCATACACCTAATAGCTTGTTACTTACTTGAGTTACCACAATATTACACTCTGCCGCTCTATCGTTCTGAATGAAGTCATCGAGGATAAACTGTGGAACCTGTGTGGTTTTACCACATCCAGTAGCCCCTCGGATAATGACAACCGAGTTTTGATTAATTGCTTCTAGGATTTCACTTTCAAATTTTTTCACTGGCAGTGACTCTCTCTCCTGTAAGACCTGTATTAGGAAAGTTATACATGCAGTCAAATTTTTACCAACAGTTTACTAGCAGCAAGTTTCTTAAACCTTTAAGATATTTATAAAACTTTCCACTGGTTTATACTCAAAATATTTTCCATAAATGAATTTTAAGTATCTGCTTGAACTGTTTAAATTAAATTTTTACAGAATATTAATTATCTTTAGAACTACCGTTTCAACAGCTTTATTTTCCTAATTTTCTACTATCCTATATACTCTAACACTTCAAACCCAACATTAAAATACACGTAATAACTATTTTATCTAATATCAAAAAATTATTAACCCAAGTCTCTCCCTTCATATTAAATTATACCAAGTGAAATATCTTCTCATGATTTCAACTGACAGCAACTGCCCTCAGAGTTAACTACTATTAAGGTTAGTGATTATTTTTGGCCTATTGTATAAAAAAGGCAAAATATTCATTATTTAGCCATATATGTACACATTTAAGAGCTGTGAACTTCTGAGAACCCTCTAAATATTTTAGACTTACTGCTTGCAAATCTTGATCGTGTTCTAGCTGGTACATTAATTCATTCTTAAGATCCATACTTATTTGTTCTGGAGTAGCCTGTAAAATAAGAAGGTAAACTGAAACTCCATTTCTTACATAGGCATACTAATGAAATGTTTGCTGTAAAATAGTATGCTCATCTCAAAAACACCATACTCACATAAGCCAGAGGCCCCTCGTCAATGTTACAACTTGTCCAAGGATTCCAGTTGGATTGTGGAGGTGACCAAGGAACCACACCTATTTGGTTTTGTCGTTGAGATGGTTCAAAGTGAGCCAGTTTTCCAGTGTTGAATATAACTGGCATAGAAGGATCAATAGGCTATTTAATATAAAAAACAAAAAAAAAGAAAAGAAAAAAACAGTATGAGCTGTTTGTTTAATCAGAGAAATTCCAAGCTGGGCAAAGTAAAAAGCTGTATGCTTACAGGAGGTATGATTTCCAGATTTAGCTCCTGAATCACATTTATCAACTGATGCTCTAAATCTGGAGAGATGTTAACTTTGTAAGGCTCCACCTAAAGAAAAAAGATAATGAAATCATGTCAAACACATATGAATATGAATTTACCATGGTGGGGCTAACTGCATACATGTCACCCAAAGACTATAATACAGTATCTTTAAACCAGCAAAATCAGTTTTAAGAGAAAAGTTTTAAGGATTATTCACTCACTGCCCACTATTAACACAGTACACTGGGGACAAATATGGTCTATAGCCAAATGTACGCTAAATACAATCTTACAATGTAATTGGAATACTAAATCTAAGGACTTACTCTCTCTCCTTCTTTCTTCTTTGTAAGTCCAGAGTAAGCTTCAATTACTTCAAGGTGATAGAGTTGCCGGACAAGTGACAGAGCACAGGACTGTGCTGCCAGTTTCTTATTTGATCCATGTTCACGCGCAAAAATTCCTGTAAGATAGTTAGGATTATCAAAAATGGAACAACAAATCATCTTAATGAAACATTACAAACAGGCAAATAAGTACCAAATAAGTTCTACATGCTAGAGGTCATAGTTATTTTCCATTCTATTAACCTAATGTACTACTGTAAAATATAAATAACCATTAGGATTACAGGCTAATTCTAAAACACAAGCCAAAATGATGAAAGCGAACAACCTATTTTAACAAAACTGTCATTATGACATTAAAACAGGAAGGAAACAAGACATTTTCCAAAAATCTGACATAAAATGAAAAAACACATTTTTTTTTTTTTTTTGAGACAGGGTCTCACTTTGTAGATCAGGCTGGCCCTATGCTCAGCCTCAAACTCACATCACAGCAATTCTCCTGCCTCTGCCTCCCTAAGTGCTGGGATTACAGGCGTGAGCCACCACGCCCGGCACTGGAATGTGGTACTGGTAGCTGCTGGGTGTGAGTCTCCACGTCTAGTATTAAAAAACACAATTTAATAAACTCAAAAATAAAACAAGGGAATTGAGTTCAAAGTGGTTATTAGACCATGGGTCAGAAAACCCTCCACGATAAAGGCTAATAATTCCAGGTTCAGGACAGTTAAGGCAGCAGGATCATTTGAAGTTGAGGCCAGCATTGGCCGCATTAAGGAGTTCAAGGCCAGACTGAACTGTACAGTGAGAAGTTGGCTCAAAAAACCAAAACAAAAATCCGTAAGGGTGAATTTCTAAGTATTTCATAGGTACAAAGGGATGTGAATATAATTAGTTACTCAGGAAGCTGAGATAGGACATGGCCTGAGCCCAGGAATCTGAAGCAAGGCTGGACAACATAGAGAGATCATGTTGCAAAATAAAAAAATAAAACAAGTAAGGCTCTGAAAGCCATGGGTATTTGTCATTAATACTCTACTGTGGCAAAACTTAAATTAGTACCATACAAATTACAGGACTGAAAACAAAAAATGATTTTAGTATGTCAGATTTATTGGGAGGCTAGAGCAGTAGGATCATTACTTTGAAATTATGGGCAACTTAGTCCTTTTCTCAAAAAGATGACTGAGGCTATAACTCAATGAAAGACCTTAAGTTCAATCCCTGAGTCAGTTATAAAAATAAAATGATATGAGCTGAGACATGTGAGACGTGACCTGAAAAACATAATATTTACTATCTTATTTTTTACACAAAGTTTTGCGTGCCTTGACAGGAATGAGTAAAGCTGTGAGACTACAGTAAAATTTTACCTATAAAAATAGGCAATAAGTTGATTTGGCCAGAGGGACACAGGTACTGACCCTAGCATTAGACTGAAAATTATCATTATGCTCTTTTACAGAAAACATTAGCACATAATAGAAGGTTTCCTTTTCCCTAGCACCATTCAGTTTTATTATATAAGCCTATAAAACAAGGAAAGGATATTTAAAAAAGGCCTTCTGCCTAGCCAAAATAATCCTGATCATCCAGTCACTGGACTAACACAAAGCAATTATCCTCTTTCCCTTGATGGCTCCCAATCAATGTTTAGGATAGGGTCTAGCAAGGCAGTGTAGGCCTATAATGAACTCACTGTGTACCTCAGCTTAGCCTCAAACTTGTAATGATCCTTCTGCCTCAACTCCAAGTAACTTTTTTTTTTAGTTTTTGAGACAGGGTCACACTGTAATTCAGGCTGATCCTAAACTCGAGACTAGCCTTGAACTTTTTCCCTCCCAAGTGCTGGAATTACAGGTATGAGCCACAATACTGGGCTCAAAATAAAAGTGTGAGATAAGAAATCCAAAACCCACTTCAGATGAACCATTTATAAGTTGTTTCCATCATGAAAATTCCTTAAGTTAAATTTAAATTCTTAGCATAAACTGCAGAATCCTTACATTGGAGGCAATCTTTAAGACTTTTCTTTAAATTTTCGGGTACATAAATTGAACCTCAGAGATGTAATTTATTCAATGTCACTCAGTAATTGTTAGTAACAAAACCAGGTATGCAGGGTCACCTTTTCATCTTTCAAGCAGTATATAGCCTTATATTTAAATGTTGAGAAAAAAAGAATACAGGTAGCATACAGCCTTTTTAACTTAATGAATAATCCCAAACTATTCCTCATTTCATTGAGGTAGCTTTCTTATTAAATTTATGATTATTCTATTTATAGGCAGTCTCCTGTAGGCTTTTAATCCTATATGATATACTCTTTTCTAAATTTCTCCTAGCAACCTTATGTTTTCCCACAGAAAGATTAAAAATTATTACAAGTTTCTGGAAACTGGCAAATTTCTAATCATCCTACCATTATCTGAGCTTTGCAATATCACCTGGGAGTGATTGTTTTTGTATACAAACTGGAGAATAAGCCTCTATTTCACGCAATTACTAATATTCTAAATATCCTAGTAAGCTAGGACAAAACAAAACAAAACAAAAAAAAGAAATACGCCACTTCAAAATAGGTTTCTTTGGCGTATTTTGATATTGGTATTCTAAGAAATGAGAAATGATTAACAGAATTAATTTCTATTTTGTACAAGCATTTCATGTATAAGGAATCTACACCAATAAATAAACAGTGAACATAAATACTTTTCTGTGATTTCCTCTGTGAAAAACCTTTTTTTTTGAGACAAGGTCTCACTTTTGTAGTTTAGGCTGACCCCAAGGCTCACTGCGTAGCCCAGGCAAGCCTCAAACTCAGTAATCCTCCTGCCTCTGCCTCCTGAGTGCTGGGATTACAAGTATGAGTGACCCTGCCCATCACTGTGTTATGTGGTACCGACTGCTGACTGACTGTTTCCAGGGATCAAAGTTGGGACCTTATGGTTGCAAGGCAGATGTCAGAACCACTGAGCTAAATCCTCGGCCCAGAAAGACCTTTTTATAGAAGACAAAGATCTGACAACTGCCCATGGGTGGTTGTTACCTGGAAGACTTCATCTTCATTCACAACTTTTTGTTGTTGTTGAAATACAGCCTCACTACAGAGTTTAGGCTGGTCTTAAACTGATTACTTATCGCAAAAGCTGACCTCAAACTCCTGGAGATCCTCCTACCTTAGCCTTCCAAGTGCTAGAATTATAAAAGTGCACCATCACATCTGGAACTAACAATATTTCATGGTGCATTCTAGTCTGTTGACTCTTCCTTCTCACCCAAAAGTCTTAATTTCTGTCCCTTCTTTGAGCTCTGTGTAAGCTTCAACTACCTACCCCTCACTTCAGTATGTGAAATAATGCTGTCATGTTTCTGTATTTATGATTTGATTTTTCTACTATTGAATTATATAAGATTAAAACTGTCACCCCTTCACAATAAAAAAAGTAAATTTTTAACTTCAATATAGCCTTGTAATCCTAGTACTAGCAAATGGAGTTCAAGGCCAGCCTGGGATTCACAGAGGCTACACAGAGGGTTTGATGCTATACTAGAACCACAAAAACAAAAAACAAAACAAAAACTGCTCTCCTATAATATTTGGTCATGTGTTTTTTCAGTGACAGAGATTACATCTATGTGGCTCAAGACTTCACTGTTGGGGCCAGGGATTTAGCTCAGTGGTTCTGGTGCCTGTCTTGGAACAGCAAGGACCCAGTTCGATTCTCCAGCAACCACATACAATTACTGGGCGTGGAGACTCACAAACAGCAGCAATCAGCACCACATACCACAGTGACGGGCGTGGTGGCTCACGCCTGTAATCCTAGCACTTGGGAGGCAGAGGCAGGAGGATTGCTGTGATGTGAATTGAAGGCTGAGCTCAGGGCCAGCCTGGACTACAAAGTGAGACCCTGTCTCAAAAAAAAAAAAAAAAAAAGACTTCACTGTTCAAGATTTCTCCTGTATATGAAAGTGGTAGAGTACCAGGGAAGCAGTGAATACTTACTTCTGCCCAGCTGCTTGATATAAATGGTCATTTCAGCAATAAAGCTCCTGTAAAAACACATATAGAAAAGGTTAGGAATTTTGTTAGAAATCACTAAATGTAGGTCTCCCAATTAACGCAGGCTTTCCAACTGCTTTAGGCAAAAAGATAAATCCTAAACATTACTGTTCAATCCTAGAACAAAGTGTGTAAACTTTAAATGCGCATCATAGAATTCAATAATATAATCAAAGCTGATGAGCCAACTGTTCAAGAAAGAAAACGTTAAAGGGTTTTAGATTCTACTTACTCTTATTCCAAAGATCGGAACCTGAATAACTAGAACATGTTCAATAAAAAGGAATTTTCTGTTTAGCATAGAGCCATGAAACAGAGTAGGCCCAACGACTCAAATTAATTAGGATACTATTAATAACGGCCGTCTCTTAAAACTATACATGTGAACACTTTGGATCAGTAGCTCCTGACAGAGTTCCAACATTTTCCTGCAGTTGGAAACAGCCTGTGGTAACTATAAATGTCACATTTACTTAAACCAGGTCCTAGAGAAGAAAACAAATTTTTTCATACTCTAGCTAAAACTGCTGGAAGCTTCTAAGGAATAAATTTAGGGATTTAGCATGGAAAAACTGCCCTCTGAAACATGCATTCTGGTCCTTGCACTGCTCAGGCACATTCTAAGCTTAACCTGGTGCTGTAAAATAAAAGGTTAGGTGAAGCTTAAAAAAAAAATGTTAGACTCCTTCCTATACCTCTTGTGAACTGACCTTCAGGCACAGGGGCTTCAGGGGTCAAAGGCCACTGGCTTTCAGGGGAACAACATCCACCCTTTCATTAATGACACCGATGACAGTATGTTTCTCAGCCAGGCTTAAAGTCAGCACTCAATCTCATTCTCCTCCACCTAGGGGGAACAGCGACACCAGAAATCAGTTTACAATAGTTTCCCATGTGATTGCTTAGTTCAGCCTAAGCAGCAGCACATGTGTTTATGAACACAGACCTCTGGTGTTGCTGTCTGTTATGCCTTTCAATAAAAGACATACACGGAGCAATGCTGTCCCAGCTCCCACAACTGTTTCAGTCTCCGACATTATCATATCCTGAATTCTTTGTATCAGAAATTAATGATGAAATATTGACAGCAAAAAAGTGTTTCCATTTCCAACAATGAGCTTTAGGCACACTTAGGTATATCACTATTCTTAAAGACACCTAAGTGCTATTAAGCCAAATCAGGTCAGGACAAAATATCAGAGAAATCATCAACCATTACTTTTCTTTCAGAACTTGAGATTTTTCAAGTCTGACACAAGTATAGTAGTTTAGAATTCAGGATTGAACAAAACAGTGGGAAGCAGGAGGAGCCATGCTCTGAATATCATTTTAACCAATGTCAAATTTTTATTTTAGTAATAATTGTTTTAGGGTTGCTAAATGCAACCAAGTGAGAATATTTTTGATTTTCAAGGAGATATTTTCAAATTTGAAGAATTTATTTCAATTAAGGACAGCGAATAGAATCATTCAGAATGTTTTCATTAAAACTTCCCCTTCTCTTCCAATAAAAATAGGGTGCCCCCATAAAAGTCTAATCCATATGAGCCTTCTTGGGAGTAATAATTACTACACCCTGGAATGCTCTTAGGAAGAACAAGCAGGCTGAGAAACATACTGTCACATAGCAACTTCCCTTTACGCTCAATTTTATAAATTTAACAGAAATAATGACACTAATTTAAACCAGCATTTGCTAATTTAAACCACACACAAAAATTAAAGCAGTCTTTCAACATCACAATCCTTAAATTTTAACAAAATTCTTAAAAAGAACTGGCAACTTTCAACTTCAGTGACATTTGGATCTGGACACAACACAATCTACCTGTGAGACTCAGAAACGGGATACAATTAACCTGAACCATTAAAAAAAAGAATACTTTCAACCATATCTGATGATACCACACAGAATAAAATCACCTCTGGCTAATATATTAAGTTAGTGTCAGCAACAAACCACTATTTGTGGTTGTAACTGTTGCTCTGATTCAAATGAAACTTTCTAGTGTGGCACATTTTTCTTTTCTGCAGAACTTAACATTAAACTCTTACATGAAAGCCACAGTAAACTACACATTACAAGCCAACAGTAATTCTTGTACAATGTCATTTACTGCCTTTTCACAGTTCACTGTTCATCCATATAGTAAACCAGGCAATACGTACAAAACTAGAACACAACAATATTTCAAAACTAGAACACAACAATTATTCAACAATAATTATCATAGCAACCTTAACTTACTATAGAAAGAAAAGAGCGAAACAAGCAAACCTGTTGTGATCAGGACCCACTTGGGTGTACTTATATTCTCCTTGGATCTTTTCCTTTTGGAAATATTGGTTCAGACGAGCCTTAGCATTTTCTAAGGTCCAGTTTCCATGAAGTCCAGCATTTAAATCCACTTCTTCTGACTCCAGAGTCTGTGGAATCAATGATAATGAAATACAGCTACACCAATTATAGTTTTATTATGCATACTTAAAATGCTGGAATTTACAGTACAATTATTGTTTGCACTACCTTTTATATTGCAAAATCTGTTTTTAGTCATTTCTAGTCGTACTTGAAACTGAACCAGTTTTTAATGTTCCTGAAGGTCTTATTATCTAAATAAGCTATAACGTACTGTCTGAATTATTTCATAGAAATGTTTTTAAAAATTGTCCTGCTGGGGCCGGGGAGTTAGCTCAGTGGCTCCAGCGCCTGTCTAGCAAGCGCAAGGACCCAGGTTCGATTCCCTGGTAACCACATAACAATACTGGGTGTGGAGACCCACACCCAGCAGCAAACAGTACCACATACTACAGTGCCGGGCGTGGTGGCCATGCCTGTAATCCCAGCACTCGGGAGGCAGAGGCAGGAGGATTGTGATGTGAGTTTGAGGCTGAGCTGAGGGCCAGCCTGAACCACAAAGCGAGACCCTGTCTCCAAAAACCTAAAAAAAAAATATCCTGCTATAACACTTCATATATTAAACAGAAAAAAAACCTGTCATATCAAGGTATTTTTATTGAAGCAGGAGAGGACTGTCTTAAGCTTAGGTCAACCTGGGTACAAAATAAGCCAGTGTACACTACACAGTGGGATCTGGCTTAAAAAACCAACCACACAGGGCCGGGGAGTTAGCTCAGTGGTTCCGTCGCCTGTCTCACAAGCGCAAGGACCCGGGTTCGATTCCCCGGTAACCACATAACAATACTGGGTGTGGACACCCACACCCAGCAGCAACCAGTACCACATCCCACAGTGCCGGGCGTGGTGGCTCACGCCTGTAATCCCAGCACTCGGGAGGCAGAGGCAGGAGGATTGTGATGTGAGTTTGAGGCTGAGCTCAGGGCCAGCCAGAACCACAAAGCGAGACCCTGTCTCCAAAAACCTAAAAAAAAAAAAAAAAAAACAAAAACCAACCACACAGACCTGGGCATGGTGGCACATGCCTGTAATCCAGGATATAGAGGCAGGAGGATGCCTGTAATCCAGGATGTAGAGGGCAAGCCTGAACTACAAAGCAAGACCCTATCTCAAAAAAATAATAAATAAATTTTAAAAAGGAAAAAGAAAAAAGCCAGACATGGCAGTTCATGCCTATAATCGCAGCACTCAGGAGTCAGAGGCAGAAGGATCACCGTGAGTTGGAGGATACCCTGTGCTATACATAGTGAGTTCAGGGCCAGACTGAATTACAGTGCAAGACCCTTTCTCAAAAACCTAAAAAAAAAAGAAAAATCAGTAGTGGTCTAAAGATTTTCTGAGCTAATTACATTTGCTACACAATAGAAGAGAACTTTTATTATTACCAAAAAAATGGGGTTTTTTTAATGCAGTACTGGGGACTGAATTCAAGGTCTGTAACCAAGCAACATCCTCGTTCCTTTTTGAGACAGAGTCTTGCTAAGTAAACTGTTCATGCTGGGCTGGAACCTACAATCTTTCTGCCTCAGCCTCCCAGGTTTATAGCTCTGTGCTGCCAAGCCTAGCTAAAAACACTGTTTTTTTCACAGGAAATTTGAATTACCAGACTTAATCATCAGTTTCAATTTATGATGACTTCTGTCAATAAGTAGTTATAACCACTTAAAAAAAAAAAAA
>PVIR01038284.1:0-14652 GCA_004026965.1 Petromus typicus
CACAAAAGACTGAATTTAACGTGACCTGAATAGATTTCTTTATTGTTTAAAAGAAGAGGACATCTTTTAAAAGTTGTCATTGCTTACATGAATTCTGCAACTAAGTCATTGCTACCATAGTAGTCATAAACACACAGAATAAAATTTCTTCTTAAGAGTTAATGAGATTTAGCACTTAAGAGTATTTGTGCAAATAAATCTCTGTTTATAAAAAAAACATGTTAACAAAAAAGAAAACCATTGAAATACTTTTAGTTATATGGGAGTTTCTATCTTTGATCATTTCATTATTTTGTTAACAATGAAGAAACAAATATTAAAAATACATAAGGCCTGTCATACAATCTATTTTTGTATTTTTTGTATATGAAAATAATAGACTATAGTAACCTAAAATAGCAAGGATTATATAATCAATATATTTGTGGAGATGAAACCTTTTTAAAATAATCAACTACATACATGTACACAATAAATGTGTACAAAGTAAACATGTGGGCAAATATGTAATACAGGTGTAATATATATCCAGGTGATATATATATACATATACATATATATATATATATATATATATATATATATATATATATCAGGTTCATCAAAGTTTGCAAAGACTTTGCAAACAATGTATGTGTGGGTGTGGGTCTCCACACCCAGTATTGTTATGTGGTTACCGGGGAATCGAACCCAGGCCCTTGCGCTTGCAAGACAGGCGCCGGAACCACTGAGCTAACTCCCCAGCCCCCTAAAAAGTCATTCTTGTACGTATCAATACTCACAAGATTCCAAATCAAAAAGCTGTAAAAAAACCATTTATATGTGTTTGATAATATGGTTAGTGGTCTTAGTAAACAGTTTTAAACTGAAAATAAAAGACAGCATGCTCAAGAAAGCTCCTATTAAATTAAAATATACAATAATTATTTCATGTAGCATTTAATTACTTATCAATTGAATTATATAATGATAGCCTTATATTTGTTACAGACAGCTAAATAAGCTCCTTTTTCCCAAATGTTTATCTATAAGAGCTGTTTAAATAATACAATCTGTGTTTAAGTAAAATTACTGCAGAAAAAAATCACAATGACATTATTCTTTTCAAACTACTTCTCCTCTCCAGCACTACAAATTGTGATTTTTAAAAAATTGAACACTGTTACAGAGTGGCATCCAATTGAAAGGTATATTTAAAATATATGCTTATGGGGCTGGGTATTTAGCTCAGTGGTTCCAATGCTTATTTTGCAAGCACAAAGTCCCAGGTTCAATCCCCAGTAACCACATACAACACTGGGTATGGAGACCCACTCACCAGCAATCTGAATCACATACCACAGTGCTAGGCATGGTGGATCATGCCAGCACTTGAGAGGCAGAGGAAGGAGAATGGCTGTGATGTAAGTTTGAGGCTGAGCTCAGGGCCAGCCTGAATTAGGAAGTGAGCTCGAGCTCTCTCATATGTATGTATGTATATATATATATATATACATGCATATATGTATATATGTGTGAGTGTGTGTGTGTGTGTGTGCTTATGTACGTAGGGGGCAGGAAGTTGTAGGGAGGGCAGGCAGACAGGAAAATGAGGATTAAGTTGTATCCTGTACAGACACATATTTTCAATGATGTATGTGATCATAATGTATATATGAAATGTACCTATAGACATTTTGGGTGATTCCAAGATTTAGCTCAAACAAACTGAGCTGTTATAAACATGGGTGCAAATATGCCATGATATAAATATTTTAATTATTTTGTGTATATACCTAACAGAGAAACAGCTGGGTCAAATGAGACCTCTAACCCTACCTTTTTGAGGAATCTCCACAGTGATTTCCACAGGGGTTGTGCAAGATTACACTTCCACCATAGTGGAGAAAGAGTCCTTTTTCTCCACAACCTTGCTAAAATTTGTTGCTGGCTAATTCTGAAATAGCAGCCATTCTTTGTGGAGTGAGATGAAATCTCTCAGTGTTATTTTCATCTGCATCTCTTGAATGATCAGTGACGTTGAGCACTTCTTCATATACTTCTTAGCTACTTTTACTTCTTCCTCTGAAAAGTATCTGTTCATTTCAGATGCTCATTTTTGGATTAGGTTTTTAAATTTGGGTGAGCTGATTTTTTAAGATCTTTATATATTCTAGATAGGAGCTCTTTGTCTGAGGAACAGCTGGTAAAGATTCTTTCCTATATTGTTGATTGCCTTTTCACTCAGCTGAAGACTGGATAAAGAAGTTGTGGTTCTTTATAGAATAGAATATTATTCTGCCATAAAAATGATAAGGTTGAGTCATTTATACTGGAATAGATGTAATTTCAGCATATCCTCATAAGAAAAATAAATAAGTCACAGATGTGTAAATATTGTATTTTTTCTCGGGTAGGAGGGGAAAAAAAAGATGTAGGTAGCTCTAGTGTATATAGTAGATACTGTGAAATAAAAAATATTTAAAAGGAAAGAGAGTGTAGGGGTAAATAACGAGGGGAAAAAGAATGTGATAGTAGGGCCGGGGAGTTAGCTCAGTGGTTTCAGTGCCTATCTTGCAAGTGTAAGGGCCCGGGTTTGATCCCTGGTAACCACATACCATACTGGGCATGGAGATTCACGCTCAGCAGCAACCAGTACCACATACCACAGTGCTGGGTGTGGTGGCTCACACCTGTAATCCCAGCACTCAGGAGGCAGAGGCAGAAGGATTGCTGTGATGTGAGTTGGAAGCTGAGCTCAGGGCCAGCTTGAACTACTAGAGCAAGACCTTGTCTCAAAAAAACCTAAAAAAAGAAAAAAAGAATGTGATAGTACTAAAAAAAAGGAAACAAAGGTTATGTATATAGGAATTGAGAGGTGGTAGGTTGGGTAGAGGAATGAAAAAAATGAAAATCAAGTAATGTTATATAGTAGTACAAATTCTCAACGTTGAATGTGATGTGTATACATAATACATTAATAAAGATTTGAATTTAAAATGTTCTGATAAACTAAATACAATAAAAAAGTGTGCCAGTAATAAGAAAGATGATAAAATAATAAGAAAATAACAACTGTTAATGCAATGTATATGATTATCTCCAAGGTAGTTTTTCATAATACAAAGAAAATGTAAAGATTCTCTTATATAACAGAAACAAATAGTAACACAAAACTTTCCTTCCAATCAACTGAGAGAATTATCGTATATATTATTTTTTTACTTATTGAAATCTTTATTGGTACGTTACATATACGCATCATGATTGCACTCCATAATGGGGATTTGTATCAGTATAAGACACAACTTAATTCTCATTTTTTCCCATAGCCCTACCCACCCTACCACCCATTTTTTTAAAAAAGTTCATGAACCTTGAGAACATAATGCCAGGAGAAATAAATCAGATACTCAATCATAACTGTTTCCCTTCAATTCTTTTCTTTTGCTCAGAAATGAGTAGACATAATATTACTCTTGTAATTAATGCTCTACTCTAAGTAAGGCCCAAGTATTAAGTAAAACTTATCCAATAATATGTAAACATTTATTTTCAGACTTTTGAGTAAATATAACTTTTTACTTCTGTTAAGTGATATTAAGCCCTCAGTTGTCCAAGGATAATTTTCTTTAATACATACACACACACACACACACACACACACACACACACACACACACACGCACAAAAGAATTAAAAGATTTATATCACAGAGACATATATGCATCCATGTTTATAGCAGCTCAGTTGGTGATTGCTAAATATTGGAAACAATCCAAATGTCCATCAACTGGTGACTGGATAAAACAGATGTGGCTGTTTTGTACAGTGGAGTATTATTCTGCCATTTAAACGAATAAGATTGAGTCATTCACATTCAAATAAATGTACCTTTAGCGTGAAGGGGTAAATAAGGAGAACAATAATATGATAGTAATAAAAAAGGAAGCAAAGCTCATGTATATAGGTGGTGGGTAGTTGCGGGGTGGGTGAGGAAAGATGATAAATGACAAGTCATGTCGTGTTCTGGTACAAACTTTCAATGTGGAATGTGACGATGTGCAATCATAATGTACCAATAAATATTTGCATTAAAAATGTAAAGTATTTTTTACAGTGGCTACTGTTTTTTCATTGTGTGAAATGACAGGTATTGAACTCTCGCTTTGTCCTTGTTGGTCAGGTGGTCTCCAGTGGAACTGTGCCATCAGCATGGCAGCATCATTGGCGCTCCATTGGGCTATGTGCTTGAGTTCCACTTCCACTTCTTTTACTTCCATAGTTCCACTTTATAATATATTACCATTACTTTTAAGCCTCTCTCATATCTATTTAGTTAAAATTAAATTCCTGATAAATTCATTTACTTGGTTTCTGAGCATTCTCAATCTTTTGCTTTCCATTAATTTTGGTTAAAGCTCAATTCAAATCTTTCCTCCATCCTCCGCCACCACCTTTTTCCTTTTGGGTTGTTACTTAACCACTACCACTTTTGCGTCTTCTTTTTAAAAAATTTCTACATACAAATGCATCTCCTTTCTCTTCACTGCCTTAACATAGGTTAAAAATTTAAATGCCATTGTCCAAAATCTATTCTTATCATTTGAAGTTATCTTCTCTTTTAATATTTCTGATTATACAAAATTTAGAATCGGCTTGTCTGTATCTACAAAATAATCCTGCTTAGTTTGGTTTATATCCAGTCAAATCTGTAGATAATTTGGAAGAATATAAATTTTTTAATCAATAAGCTCAGTTTTTTCTATGCTTATATTTATTTTCTTATTTTTATTATTTAGTTTTAATGAATTTCAACTTCAGATTTTTTGAGCTTTTCAAGGCAATTTGAGAGTATTTTTGTATTTTACTTCAAACCATCAGTGTTAGTGTATGTAAATATGGTTGATGTTGGTATGTTACATTTTTTGTAATAAGCTTAGTGATTTCATTAAATATAAGATTTTTTCTGTATATTTCCAGGATTTTCATTGTCCTGAATATTTTATGAAGGCAGTTTCATTTTTACCTTTCTAGTTATGTCCTTTTTTTTCTCTTTCTTACTTCATTAATCTGGGCCAATTTAATTCAACAAATACAATTTTTGTGAAATTTACTTTATTTTTTAATTTTCTGGTTTCTATTTCACTTATTTTTTTCCACTGGTTTTTATTGTTACCTTACTTTTTATCTCATTTCTTGGTATTCCCAAAAATTAGATAAAACATTTTTCATATAGGATCTTCTATCTTTTCAGCTCTATTTACTGCAATATATCATTTTTTCACGACACTAGATTAGCAATGTTTCACTCCATTCAATGTGTGTGCTCTTAGTTTCTTCCAGTGGGAAGTGCTCTCCAGTTTAATTTAGAATTTCCCCTCTATTGATTATTAATTATTTGCAAGTAGGTTTCATTTATTTCCTTCTAAGTGTTTGAAATTTTTTCTTATTCTCTCTCTCGCTGAATAGAGGATGTCCTTATATTGTCCCTTCCCCTTTTTCTTTGCCACATTTTCTTCATGTTGAAATCCACTGATGGACATTGCAACTGGATTTTCTACTACTTATGTATTTCTATGGCTCTGTTTAATTATTAGTTCATTGTTTTTTGTTTAGCTTTTTCTTTCCATCTTTAACCTTATTTTTATTTTATTATTTCAATAGTATCATATACATTCTATTATATATTTACACAGCTATTGTATTTTCACTTCTAATATTTCATTACTTTATATGTTCCTGTTGGCTGAGTTGTTTAATAATTCTTTATTTTAAAAAGTCTTCCATGATTATTGGACAGTTATATCAATGAGTCATTTTAAAATGTTTTTTGAGAGAATTCTAGGATTACTGAAATTTTCTGAAGATTCTCTGCTGACTGTCATTCCTAATATCTGTAGAGATTTTTATTTGGTTCTCTTTTTGTTAAATTTCCTTGGTTTTGATGTAGACATTTTGATTATTACTCTTTGTGGTACTATGCTTTAATATCCATATAAATGTGATCATTTTTGTTTTATTAGAATATTGACATAGTTTACTTTTATTCATGTCTTTTCTCTAGAAGTCTGAGGCTTGGTCTTAATGTTAGTCAAATCTTTAAATATTTTATAGTGCTCTTCTCTACTTCACATGTGTACTTTTGGAAACCACTTTGAGAATAGACTAGAGGTCAGACTTTTGGCTTCACATTTATAAGTTGTGTCTTTCTAGAATGAAATTCACACATGATTCCATGAGATGAATTGACATTTTCTACCAAGAGCTTTCTTTAGAGAGAAAATAGGGATTCTATTCACCCCTTCTTCACCATAAAGTTTTCTTTATCAGACTTAACATTAAAAAAAAAACAAGAAGACATAGAGAGAAATGAGAAAAATTGTTTAAATTTTTGGAAATTCAGCATATATATACTATATAGAGAGAAATTTCCATTCAACTCATAGTTTTGGATTTCATTGTATTAAATGTCACTATTTGAAGGCTTAGCTGGGCGGGAATTCAGCCTTGTCCACTTTGTGGTGAATCCTCCCTGCACCAAAACCATGAAACCAATCCATAGCTGTGCATACAACCACCCCTCTCTCTGTGTGTTTGAACCAATTTGCAAAACCTGACCCCTATGGTCACTCCCCCTGCCATTTACTATATAACTGTGTGTATCTTACAACAAAGCTGAAGAGTTCTCCAAAACCTCTCCCTGGAGTCTGCAGTGTGATTCTGTTTGCCTCATCCCTCCTGGTTCAAGGTTCTGTTACCCCCAAAAGACAATGACAACTATTGTCTTTGCCATAAGAAAATATTTTATAGCTTGTGGGGCACTATCTCTGAAGGTAGCAGTATCAACTTTTCTATTTGTTGCTGTCAGTGCAGATTTATTCTTTCCAGGAACCAATACACATGGTCACTCCTACTTGGTGACATTTCTGATCTTCTTAATCCCCCACTACAGTTCCCCCCCCCCGCCAAGTGATCAAATATGTCCAGTATGGGCTCTGTTTAGGGTTTGTATCTATTTTCAATGTATATGGTGAAAGTATTATGCTTACTTCATTATCAAGTTCCTTTAACACAGAAACTTCCAGCTTAGTGTATATCTTCATGTCAAAACAAAGTAATGTGATACAGGATAATTTTCATCAAGGGTTAACACAGATAAGTGTTCACTTATATTCAACCTATGGAATATCTCGTGTAAAACACAGCCCCAAAATAACTCAGCATGTGTTTGTGAGAATATGGACTTAGTATGTGTCTCCTCAATGAAGCAAACAGACTCAGGTTTGTCCTGGCATCATTAATTTGGAATTATTTGGAAATAAGCTTTTGATAGCAGCCATTTTAATCCCATATCTATACATTATGTAAGGATACAGTTTAAATATAATTCTCTAAACGAGATCAAAATTTAACCTCAAGAAATTGAGAGAAAACATACCAGCCTAGGTTAAGAATTTAGGAGAACAGAGTGTACATACAACTTTCAGTCTAGGAGGTTTGCAGTAATGGGAGCAGGATGAAAAGTTTTAAGATCATTCTAAAATGTTTGCATGTGTTGAATTCTTCACTTTAAAAATTTGAAACTTGGGCCGGGTAGTTAGCTCAGTGGTTCTGGCATCTGTCTTACAAGCACAAAGACCTGGGTTCGATTCCCCGGTAACCACATAACAATACTGGGTGTGGAGACCCGCCCCCAGCAGCAACCAGTACCACATACCACAGTGCCGGGCGTGGTGGCTCACGCCTGTAATCTCAGCACTCGGGAGGCAGAGGCAGGAGGATTGTGATGTGAGTTTGAGGCTGAGCTAAGGGCCAGCCTGAACCACAAAGCGAGACCCTGTCTCAAAAAACCTAAAAAAAAAAAAAAAAAAAAAAAAAAAAAAAAAAAAAAAAAAAAAAAAAAAAAAAAAAAAAAAAAAAAAAAAAAAAAGAAAAAAAAGAAATTTGAAACTTAAACTTGAAGAGTATGAAAATATACTAATAATACATTTTAAAAGAAATGGTAAGGACTATGTTTGTCATAATAAAACCATATTCCTAAGGCTGTAAGAGATACTAATCTTAACCACGAATCTATAATTCCCCAGAGTAGTTATTATCTTATGACAAGTATGCATCAGATTCACTTTGTTTTTACACTAAATGTCTGTATTTTGATATGAAATGAAGCATAATTTTTTAGAAGATAGAATCAGTGTGACAGCAGTCTCAGTTTGTTTCATGTCAAGTATTCTAACACATAAAATATTTTCTAGGCAACTAGTTACTTCATTTAACTTTTTTCATTTTAAGTCAGCATCACTTAAATGACATAGAAATCTGCCACCTAGCTTAATTCACGAGGCTCCACGAACTCTCAACATGGAGTTGAGAAGACACTCACATTGATGCTTTCTGATGTTCATTGTTTTATACTTCTACAGTACACGGTGGAACTAGAGTAAGCAAAGCACCAATTAATCTTTGGAAATAAGATCGATTTTTTTAAAATCTAAAGGTCATACAATTTTATATTCTGTAAGGTTTTTCATTATTTGAGGATTATACAAGAAATCCTATTTCTAAATCTTACTTTGTTTTATAAAGTTTGAGGGAATGTGTATTTGATTTAGGAAAACTGGGATGACTTCAGGTATTTTAAATAGCCAGAACTGTAGTATAAGGAATTAGAGTCTTAATGTCAGAAATGTTGAGGTAAAAAGGTCAGGAAATCCATAACTATTTCTCAAGTTTCAGAAATCTCCGATTTCACCCAGAGCCATCATAAGTGAGATAAACTTTGCATATTTTCCTGCTGTGGCTCAAATACAATGCTCTTACACTACCAGCAAAATCTCCCATATTTCCCCTGTCAAAGCCCATGTGCTTATTCACTACTCCTTCAGGGCCAGACACTATTCATAATTTATATCCCAAAGTTTTGCACAAGTATCTTTTTATGGTATATTTTTCACTGGAAATTGTAACCTATAAAATTTCTATCCACTATCGTGTAAGAAACAATTTTTCAACGAAGCAGTTGTGATAAATGCCAACTGAAAATAACTTACCACTCACTTGGAAATTCTAACTACATTTTTAAGCATCATTAAATTTAAAAGGAAATCACTACTGCATTATAATTTTAACACTTTTCCAGAGTTCCTAAAATAATGTATTGGTAGATTGTTTATATGAGAGAAATCAGTCCCGGGACTAGAGACTGCCACTATGAGATTAAGATTTAGAGAGATTGGTACATTCTAGCATTGTTAAGAAGAGTCTGAACTACATATCTCTTATCTGAATCTATATGTATTTATATGTATATATTTACAGTCTGTGATACTCTGTGAATATTTGTATTCATATATATGAATTATATTATGTATGATAATACATTATTCACTAATAATTCACATAATTTACATAATAATTCATATAATTCACATAATTTCACCCAGTGAAAGGAGCCCCTTTAGCAATGAGCATACACCTAAGGAAAATCTCTCTTTTTCAATTAGAAGACATTACCCAGGATGACAATCATATATAATTAATGTAAATGCTACCTATTTGACTAATCCTCTGGAAAGAAGTGACATTTTGATTTTTTGCTTTTGGATATTAGTGTAAATTCTGCCTTACAGTAGAAAAAAATTCATGTGAGTGAGTCTGTACATTGCAAATATCTGATACTGTATATTTATCAATTCATGAATTTGGAGAGTATATATCAGAAAGGCTCTGGTGAATTTTCACAGAATAAATCATCATTCCCCCTGATTATTGAAGACATTTTCATTATTGTTTCTCCAGTACATAAAGTGTACATTTTATATACTGTATTCTTTCTGAGATCTAATCATATACATATTCCAGACACTTAATTGGACAGGACTCCAATCTTATTCTGAATTGCTGGTAATTTGGTTAAATTTTCTGCCACTTCAAACAAATATGATAGATTTGACCATATTTCTTTATGTGAAATAGGTACTAAGTGTGTATCTTGGGATTTCTATGGATTACTGACTTTTCAATTCTTTCATATAGAACATTAATGGAGATTTTTGTACATCCATGTAGTCCTCTGCTCTAGACAATGCTAATGTTATAAATAATTTTTACAAGATTCCCTTACTACTTGAATATAGGGATTTCATTCTTTTGTATTAGATAAACTTCATAATTTTGAGTGTTCATAGTCCACAAAATGGATCACAGAGATTCTTTTCAGAGTGATGATGTGGGGTGTAAGTGCTGAATTTTCCTCTCTATTTCCACATGAAATTTTGGTCACATTTGCAATTTTAAACCTGCATCATGTTGATCAAGTAGAATAGCAGAAGGGTTTACATAACTAATTTCAGAGTATCATATTGTTAGTACCATCTATTTATACTGTAAAAAGTTATATTGATATAGCATTTTCCCATGTTGTTTTTCCATATCTTTACATTATAAAATTCCTAGCTATGTCTTGTACAAAGCTTAGGTGTCTCAGTAGTTTATCAATGCATGTATCTTAATAAATTGGTCAAAATAAAATTTATTTTTTAAAATTATTAAGAAAACATACTCAGCACTTTCACTTAAGTCTTTAAGGTATCATTAATTAGTTCATATTTGTCTGAAACATTCTTTAGTGCAGAGTTTAGCAAAATTTGAAAAGGCAAGAAATATTTTCTGCTTTGAGATTTATATAAGTCACTCTGGAAAACATCTATTGTAATCTTTGAAACATTAATATAAAAAAAATAGATAACTTACTGGCCTAAAGGCCCACGCTGGAAGTGCACCAAGGGACTGAGGTTAGCAGCAGGTGGCTCGGGATACCGCGACAGTGCCACCGAACCTGCGCCAGGGTTGGAGCTTACCGGCCTCCAGGCCCACACCAGAAGAATGCCAAGGGACTGAGTTTAGCAGTGGGTGGCTCAGAAAACAGCGAATGTGCCACTGAATCTGCGCTGGGGATTAGAGCTTACTGGCCTCCAGGCCCATTCAGGAAGAGCTCCCAGGGACTGAGTTTAGCAGCGGGAGGCTCGGGAAACGGCAACTGTGGCACCAAGTCTGCGTCACTGAATCTGCGCCGGGGTTGGAGCTTACTGGCCTCCAGGCCCATGCCAGAAGAGTGCCAAGGGACTGAGTTTAGCAGTGGGCAGCTCAGGAAACAGCAACTGCAGCATCGAGTCTGCATCACCGAATCTGCTCCAGGGTTAGAGCTTACTGGCTTTCAGGCCCACGCCAGAAGAGCGCCCAGGGAATGAGGTTAGCAGGTCCGAGTCTGACTTTCTCCACAGCAACTGCCGAAGCACATCCAGTCAGCTTGTATTAGTGAGTAAGTGGGCCTGTTGGAACATCAGCCCCTACCACTACAGCTGCACAGGACATACAGCCTACTGGCCTCCAGGCTGACTGCACAAGTTAGCCCAGAGACTCTGTACTGGTGAGCATGTGGGCCCAATAGAACCTCAGGCAGGGCCATTGTAGCAGTTCAGGAGCCACAGTCTTCCTGCCTCTAAAGAAGACAGGAGAAGGTGTTCTGACTGTATTGATTGAATGCCTCATATGGTATGCCAGAACTAGGGGTTTATCTTTAGGTCCCAATACAGACTGCAAAAAACAACCCAGGAAACACTGCTATTTTAAGTTTCCTAACTATTAGAAGGAAAGTTACTTGCAAAAAACAGTGCCAGAAAACAAGGCAGGTCACAGATGATGAAACACTCAAACTCTCAGATACAAAGATCCTAACCTCCAGGTAACACAGTGGGAAGGGAAACAGAGAAGTTTGAAGCACAATCTCCAGGGCCCTTGGAAATGGTAACCAAAGCAGATCTAGTATAATGGAAATCAGAATTGATCTCTGAGATGAAAGCAGAGATATTGGACACTGTCAACATGATGATTAATAAAGCTAAAGAGGAAATCATGGAGTTGATAGAATCCAAGGTAGCAAAAGCAATGGAACCTTTTCAACACCTACAAGCAGAAGCCCAGGAAATTAAGAAAGAAAATGAAAGCTTGCACAATAGAATAAATTTGGCAGAAGACCGAATTTCAGACCTAGAAGACATGATCTCAACCAATGAACTGGAAAGGCATAATCTATGGGAAAAAGCAAGCAAAAATGAAAAGTCAATCCAACAGCTCCTAGATGATTCAAAGAAGAATAACGTAAGATTGATTGGAGTCACTGAGGAAGCAGGAGACAATGCTAAAGATATCAAAAAGCCTATTTATACAGATAATGGCAGAAAACTTCACAGAAAAAGGTAAAAAATTGGACATACAAAATATGAAGCATGCAGAACGCCACATGTCCGTGACATGAAAAAATCTACACCTAGGCCTATCATCATAAAAGTCCCAGATATCCAAAAAAATAATGAAATACTGAAAGCAGCCAGAGAAAAGAAAACAGTTACATTACAAGGGAAGCCCATCAGGAACACAGCAGACTTCTCAATTCAAACACTCATTGCAAGAAGAGCCTGGAGTGAAGTCTTCCAAGCCCTAAAGGAAAACAGCTTCCAACCCAGACTGATGATTCCTGCAAAACTATCCTTCAAAATTTGATGGGGAAATAAGATACTTTCATGACAAAGAACACCTGAAAATTTTCACAAATATGAAACCTGTGCTGCAAAACATTTTAAAGAATATCTTGGAGAAAAATAAGGAAAGTTACAAATCCATGAGACCTAACCGAGTCAACCCATCGGTCCAAGGATGAAACTGATGGGGAAAGGACAGAAGTAGAATAACATAGCCAAGAATAGGAAAACATGGCAGCACTAAATTTACCTATATCAGTCATAACCATTAATGTCAATGGACTCAACACGCCAAGTAAGAGATACAGACTGGCAGAGTGGATCAAAAAGCAAGATCCTACAATGTGCTGCATACAAAAAACACACCTAATTCAGAAAGAAGCCCATCAACTAAAAGTAAAGGTATGGAAAATAATACTCCATGCGATTGGAAACAGCAGGAAAGCAAGAGTGGCAATTTAATTTGCAGAAAAAATAGACTTCAAGCCAAAACTGATAAAGAGAGATAAAGATGGACACCATCTTTTAGTTCAGGAAAAAATCCAAGAGACAGAAATCAGAATCTTAAATATCTATGCTCCAAATTCTAATGCCCCCAACTACATAAAACAAATATTAATGGACTTGAAAAACCAGATAAACTCCAGTACAATAATAGTAGGGGACCTCAATACCCGACTGTCACAAAGAGACAGATCGACTGGACAAAAAGTCACTAAGGAAATACTTGAGCTCAACAAGACTCTTCAGCAAATGGAGTTAATAGATGCCTACAGAGTATTTCACCCCGCAAAGTCAGAATATACATTCTTCTCAGCTGCTCATGGATCATTCTCCAAAATAGACCATGTGCTCATTCATAGAACAGGTTTAAGCAAATATAAAGGGATTGAAGTTATCCCTTGTATACTGTTGGACCACAGTGCCCTGAAATTGGAGCTGAATAGCAAAGGAAAGCCCAAGATCTTCACAAACACATGGAAACTGAACAACACTCAGCTAACCAAACAATGGGTCACAGAAGAAATTAGAGAAGAGACTGAGTAGTTCTTACAACTAAATGATAACCCCAGTACAACATATAGAAATTTGTAGGACACAATGAAAGCAGTTCTATGAAGAAAATTCATAGCAGTGAAAGCCTACATCCAGAAAATGGAGCAAGCTCAAATAAACAACTTAATGCTGCACCTCAAGGGACTAGAAAAGAAGAGCAAAACAAACACAAAGTTCACACTAGGCAAGAAATTATAAGAACCAAGGCAGAAATTAATGCAATAGAAACCAAGAGAACAGTTCAAAAACTCAATGAATCTAAAAGTTGAGAGGATAAACAAAGTTGATAGACCCTTAGCCAACCTCATTAAAGAAAGGAAGGAAAAGGCTCATATCTATGCTATTAGGAATGAGAACGGAGAAATTACTACTGACCGAGAGGAAGTCCAGAGGATAATCAACACCAACTTTGAAAATTTATACTTCAATAAAATGGAAAGTGTAGAAGAAATGGATAGATTTCTAGACACATGTGAACTCCCAAAGCTGAATAAGGAAGATATGGAAATGTTAAATGCCCCAATAACAATCTGTGAAATTGAAAATGTAATTAAAAACTTGCCAACAAAGAAAAGCCCTGCACCTGACGGTTTTACTTTTGAGTTCTATAAAACTTTTAAAGAAGAGTTAGTGCCTCTACTTCTGAAGCTTTTCAATGAAATTGAAAGGGAAGCAGTACTCCCAAATTCATTCCTGGAAGCAACCATTACCCTGATTCTGAAAGCAGAGAACGACCCAAACAAAAAAGGGAACTACAAGCCAATATCTCGAATTAATATCAATGCAAAAATCCTCAATAAGATCCTGGCAAACAGAATACAAAGAATTATCAAAAAGATTATACACGCTGACCAAGCTGGATTCATCCCAGGGATACAAGGATGGTTCAACATACGTAAATCAATCAATGTTATACACTATATTAACAGGCTTAAGGACAAAAATCATATGGTCATCTCAATTGATGCAGAAAAAGTGTTTGACAAAATACAACACCCATTTATGTTCAAAACTCTACAGAAGATCAGAATAGATGGTCTGTATCTCAAACTAATAAAAGCTATCTATGAGAAAC
>PVIR01038285.1:0-14646 GCA_004026965.1 Petromus typicus
TTGGGGAGACCAGTCACTGTCCTCGATCACTCCAGAGGCCTACTGCTCCGGATAGTTACACAAGTGCTTGTTTGAGCGCCACTTTCTTCTCCGTCCAGGGCCTGCGGGGGCCCAGGACGCTGTGCTTCCCATGGGGCCTTCCGCTCCAGACCTAGGGCTCGTCTGTCCCTAAGGAGTGGACTGCGAGGCAGGGCAGCGGCTCCTCAGGGAAGGCAGACATGGCTGTGGCCCCTTCCGGTTTCCCCAGCCCACAGAGCACGTGCAGTCAGACTGGACCTCGGGGCCAAAGAGCGCACCCACACGGTCTCCACACTGACAAGAGGAGAAACTGAGGCAGAGCAGGGAAAGGGCGGCTCCTGATCCCTCTTCATTCTATACCATGGTTCCTCAGCAGCCGCTTCTCCCTCTCCACGTCCCCTTCAGTTTCCAACTAGAATGACTCTCCTTCCGGAGCACTCACACATTTTCAGTGTTTGGAGACTGTCCTGCTGTCTCCCCAGCTGTCCAGCGGTGTGTATTCCAAAGCTCCTCCGGCTGGTGCAGTCTTCTGCGCAGTCTCCTGCCTTCCTCCTGCGCTTGCAGCGTGGGGACGGGGCGGCTCACTAGCCCAGAGGGACTCACTCGGTCCTTTCCTGCAGAAGCCCGTGTACACGGGGGTTTCTGGCGCTGGGCCCAGGGAAGAGATCTTGCCTCCATGGGGCAAGACTGAAGCCTCCTCCACAGCACCTTTGGGGCCTCGGGTGTGGGTGATCCAGAGCTTCCTGAATCAGCAAGTCTGTCATTTCAGACTAGTTAAGTATTCTTCTATATTTTCCTGTTCTAAAACCAGGAAGATAAATTACTTCCTTGCCTACCAAATCCATTCCCTTGTATGTACTTTATCCAGCAACAAAATAAACTAGAGCTGCCTTTATCCACACGGGCAAGATGAAAGGAATGTAGGTCCAGAGAGGAGAGAGAGTATTGGAGCAGCATGTATACAGTGTGTGATGTGTATGATACTATGTTACCCTCAAGGAGGTGAATCTGCGTGGCAGGCTAAGATAGCAGCTTGGTAATGGAAAGGCCTGCCCTGGGGGTGAGTGGACCAATAACAGGGAAAGGGAGGCTCCCGGCTTTGCTGCTTTGCTGCCTACCCTGCCACAGACTGTTTCTCTTCCGCCATGCCCCTCTGCCTTGGGGTCAATCCACTATGGACTGAAACTCTAAACCGTGAGCTGAAATCAACCTTCCTTTCTTTTAACTTTGGGTGCTGGCTATTATGTCTCAGCAACAAGAAAAGGAGCAAGAGACGTTATAGTTTCCAATCGTACAAAATTGAAAGGACAAGGCCATAGGAATGGAGAAGAGAGTGGCAAGGCTGGCTGCCAGAGAAAGGGAGAAAAAAAGTGACAGTGGCTATCAAGAGGCTCCTCGGTGACACTGGACTGTATTTGACTGCGGTGGTGCCTGCGTGGTTGGCACATGAGATGAACTGTACAGAACCAAACATAAGTACATGTAAGAACCAGTGAAAACCACAGTCAGTGGACTGTGTCATGTCAGTTTTCCAGTTATGGTACTGTGTAACACTTTCTAAGACCTTACAAATGCACACAGTGAAGTAGAGGGCAGCTGTGTTTTGCACACTCTTTGTTGTGACTCCCTGTAGCTTTATAATCATCCTGTAGCTAAAAAGTTTAAGAATAGTGTGAAATACAGGGCTGGGGATTTAGCTCAGTGGTTCCAGCTCCTGTCTTGCAAGTGCAAGGACTTGGGTTCGATCCCCAGTAACTACATACAACAATACTGGACATGGAGACTCACACCCAGCAGCAATCAGCACCACATACCAGAGTGCTGGGCCGGGTGGCTCACGCCGCAGCACTCAGGAGGCAGAGGCAGGAGGATTACTGTGATGACAGTTTGAGGCTGAGCTCAGGGCCAACCTGAACTACAAAGTGAGACCCTAGCTCAAAAAAAAAGGAATAATGTGAAATATAAAGACATGTTTGGGCAGAGAAGCTTTCTAGAGAAACTGAGAATGATAGTTACAACTGGGCTAGCAGAAAAGACAACAGGGCCGACATACACTGGTAGTTTTCAACACATTTATTACTATTTCGTTTTCCAACTTGGGTAGTGACTAGATCCATGGTTGTTCCATTTATTATTTGTTACTCCTTTTCTAAGTCTAAATTATTTCATAATTTAATGATGATGATAACAATAATGCCATGTTTAAAAATCCCCTAAAACTCTATTTTAAGAAGGAGGACTGAACCTATGTAAAAAAGATTCCGACTCCATTGTGAGTCTGTTTAATGTCAAGTCTTTGAGGGAACAGCTGGCGTCTTTTACTGTTTGGGAGGTAAAATGTAATGATGCCCAGGAATCTATAAAATTGAAGGATAGACTTGTACATCTCATCCCTGTTGACCACTGGCATAATTTGAACAGCTAGATAGAAATAGGTGACGCTATTTCAAGCAGCACAGATCAGGGCTTTGGCACTGTCTCCCAGATTCTCAGAGGGCTCTGGGGTCTTGCCCTGGCTCATGGCTGGAGCAGGCAAGAAAAAAGTGAGGGGCGAAGGCTGGGGGGCAGCGATGTACAGCTGGGATTGTTCGCGGCCAGCCAGGAATGGCTAAGCAAAGTCTGAGAGGCCAAGGAGATTTTCCCTGTGGTGTGGGCTTCTGTGTCAGGTTTTGTTTGGACACCACATGACTTTGGTGTCTGTGAATTATCATTAGCACACTGGAAACACAACTGACCCGAGGAACCATGCTTGGCCCCTACCTGATAATACCTTAGGGTTGAGGCTCAATAACTCTTAGATGAAAATAGCAGCCACAACATCTGCATAGTTTCAAATTGGACTCAGAGTAAAATCCCAGTGATTTTCCCAGCATCCTTTTTCTCCCTGGTGGTGACTTTAGCCTAACTGAGTCCCCACATCCCAAGGCTGGGAAGCTGAAACTGAGGCCCAAAGGTAGAACAGGTAGCACGCTTTGTTTGGAAAACCAGCCATTGGCTTTGAAGAATGGTAAGAGACCAAAGCTTGAGATGATCTTTGAAAGAGGGAGGAGAGAAATCTGTGCTATATTTTGCCACCCTGCCTTCTGGGCTGCTACACCCCTTACCCTCTCCATCAGAAGTGTGATTGGATGTTGAGGAAAGAGAAAAGTGAAAGGACAGAAAGGTCACAGAGAGTCAAAGTCACAAAAGATATCCTTGTTCCAGGCTCCACGAGGTAAGCCTCTTGTCCAAGAAGATCTCTCTAGTATGTGCCAACGACTGGGCCAGACGTGGGCTTGACTTAGAGCCAACCCTTGATGACATGTCCCCTTCTCCAGTGGTGGCTCTAATCCCAAGCTGGAAAGATAGAGATGTGAGGCCGCTGAGTCCTGAAGCCACCAACGAGGGTGCTGAGAACTCTGGCTGTTAATACCATTGCTTGTCACCTCCTCCGCTCCAGCAAAATGCAGGGCTCCCTCAGGGTAGGGACAAGGGTAGTGACTGTACACAAACTTTTGCTAAGCAATTACCCTGCATCAGGCAGTGTGCGAAGGCTTTATATATGGTCTTCAATCCTCACAGCGACTGCAGATCAGGGTTTGATCTGCAAAGTCGGTGCAGCAGGAATGTGCCATGTTCCTCCTCTCCTGTGTGCAGCCCACCAAGGTTCTCTTTGACCTACATTACACATCTGACTTCTCAGGCTGGTGGGGAAGGAGCCTCCACCTCCAGTCACAGCAGCTCAAGATGCTCCCAGCTCCTAAACATCTCACAGCCACTGGTGGCCTCGCTGCCTGGAGCTCCACTTTTCTGGGATATCGTAAGAGCTTGCAAGAACCTCCCTGGATCCCTCAAACTGGAGTGTGGCTGAGCTGATCCAAGGTTCAGTTCCCTGGGGGAACCGAGAGCGAGGGTGGAGCAGGGCCTTTGGTGCAGAAGCCCTCCTTAGCCTAGTGCATGGAGGCTGCTGTTTGGGAAGCCAACAGTGATGAGGGGGTTAAAGGGTCTTGGAGAACAGGCTGCAAACACTGCTACAACTTGGAGAGAAAGTGTTCCCCAAGTTTCCATGGAAAAGGCATGGTCCCCAGACTGATGCTACAGGAAGGTGATGATGCTACAGGAAGGCACACTGCCTGTGCCTTTGAGGGAGGCGCTGTGGCCTGGTCTCTTCTGCCTCTTGCTTCTTCGCCATACATGGGTGGTTTGCTCCTTTGCATGTCCTCACCTGCGTTGCCTCCACAGGCTCAGCAGTAGGGCCGTGGGCACATGGCCCGGGACCTCTGAAACTCACAGCCCATTGGCACTTCTCTTTTCAGGTACTTCTCTTCCTGCATTGGTTATCTCGGGTATTTGTTCTCCTTTCCCTTCTTCTGGACAAGCTGCATCCAGACCTCAGGCTGGTTTGTCTCCTTTCTTTTCCTGGATTTCTGACCTGGTAGGATGTCTGTCTCCATCACTGTTTTCAGTGAGATAACTTCTGCCTCAATTCTCCGCATTTCCTGAGCCCTCAGTGTGGTGGCCTCTTCATGGCTGCAGGCGATCCTTTTAAAGACTACAGAACCCACGGGAGTGAAGGACCTCAGATGCCTCTGGGGGCTGGGAAGCATGGGAGGAGGGAGCGGGGAAGATTTCTGCTTCCCAGCTTTGCTTGCCAAAGCATTAGTCAGTTATTTGACTCCAGATAACACAGTAATTAATAATGTAATAAGATGCAATTTATAGGCACTCATGCCTGAAGGCCTGGGTCCCAAGGCCCTTGGTAAAAGGAAAATTAAAAACATCCATAATCTCAAAGAGGACAGTGTGACCACAGCTTGTGAGGCGGGAGGTAACAAGGGCCGCCTGTGCTCCGGGTGCAGGGACAGCGGTTTGGTCCTCAGAGCCCCAGAAAGCCCCACCCCAAGCTCCACCTCTGCACACTGCAGAGCTGGCTGTATGTGTCTGACTGCCCACTCTCCTGCAGACTCACAGGAAACCTCAGCAATCCTCCCGATCTGGACCTCTCTTTTCAGAAGCCGGGAAAAGACATAAGCAGGAGTCGCCCCTCTGCTACTGACCTCGACTACCTCTCTGCATCTCAGTTTCCACGTAGAGGGGCTAGGGAGAGCACCTGCCAAAACCCGTCTCAGTTCCAAAGTGCTTGCACACACCAGTCACCTAGTCCGATTGTTTAGCAATCTCTCTGAGGGCTGCTACAGAGACCCCTTACCCACTATCTAGTCTCGTCTGCTTTTTATCTCTAGCAGAATTCCTGTTTCACTCCAGGGAGCAATGCACAAAGCCAAGAGACACCTTCCAGCCATTGCTATAGCCAGGGAGGTGTGTCAGTCGGTTCCTTCGGCTCTGACCAGGGACCTGAGTAGAACAATTTAAAGGAAGGAAGATATAGATTGCTCTTGGTTTCAGTCTATGGTCTTTGGGCTCCAAGGGTGAAATGACAGTGGAAGGACGTGACACAGGAGAACTGCTCGTCTCATGGCAACCAGGAAGCAGTGAGATAGGAAAGGGACAGAGGGGAAGGAAAGGACTGGGAAGAAGAGCGTGTCCTTTCTGCTTCTGTCCCAGTGACCTACTTCCTCCCACTGGCCTTCAGACCCTAACAGAACCTTCAGCTGTGACCGTATGTGTGGGGGGCTATTGTGAAACAAAGTCATTGCCCCTACTCTGAGCACATTGGCCTTTTGGGGGGCTCATCATGTGTTAAAATAGTTTTATTTCCCTGTATGTTTCTGTCCACATGAGAATTCAGATTCATACTTCATCATATTTACCTGTTTTCAGACATTCAGATCAATTCAGAGGCCAAAGTAGAATTCAATCACTGGCGGAAAAATGTGTCATTACAAAATAAAACTAATCTTCCACAATGCAATAAATTACAGATCACTGAAATGTTTACTCTTTAGATTCAATAGGGTTTTGAAGGACCTTTTTTAAAATATTCAGACCAAAGTGAATGACCAAAGTGCTACCATTGAGTGGTAAGAGGATAGTCCCTGGAAACTTTCTGAGGGAGATGATTCAACTGAGAGTGAGTATGCTTTTGACTTATCTCCTTCTCTGTCAACCCTACCTTGAATTTAGTGATGATGACTGGTGCTTTGGCAGCCATCAAGGAAGATGAGGAATACTTTGAATTGGAAGCCATGTGACAAAAACAGTGGAACAAAATAAAAAGACCTTGTGGTCTTCAGTGACCACGAGAATGGTCTATGTCTGGATTTTCTTTATGTGAAACTATAATAAAATTCTGTTTTGTGGGCTGGGGAGTTAGCTCAGTGGTTCTGGCACCTGTCTTGCAAGCACAAGGACCCAGGTTTGATCCCCAGTAACCACATACAATACTGGGTGTGGAGACTCACCCCAGCAGCAACCAGTACCACATACCACAGTGCTGGACGTGGTGGCTCACATCTGTAATCCCAGCACTCGGGAGGCAGAGGCAGGAGGATTGCTGTGATGTGAGTTGTAGGCTGAGCTCAGGGCCAGCCTGAACCACAAAGCGAGACCCTGTCTCAAACAACCTTAAAAAAATTTTTATTTTGTTTAAGCCAGTGCAACACATCATATTCTAGAATGCGTAACTAGTCTGTCTTTTATAGGAGAAACAAGCTGGGCAAAGTTAAGCATTTGCCCAAAGCCATTCTTTTAGATAAAAAGAGTCTATGGTGACCTCAGGGAGAGAGAGCATGGCCCCTCCACATTGGCAAATTGTTTCTTGTTTACAAAGGTTTCTGACATTAAGAATCAGATGATGTTCTTCTTTTGCCTGAAAATCAAAACATCTTGCCATCTTTGGGAAATGCTTCTTCCCAGGGACTCCTTTCATCTCTGCCTTCTTTTTCCATTTCTTCTTTCTCCGAACCCTTGGCCCTTCTGCATTTTGATGCTTCCCAAAGCCATTTGACCTACTGGTCGGACAGCATTGCTTGGCATCCTGAGCCTCAGGCTCAGAGTGGAAAGTAGAGGACAGGGGGAACCTCAGCTTCCCACTTCTCCGGTAGAACCTGGACAGAACCATTCCAAGTCCAATACATCCTTCTTGGACAATTCAGTCCTTGCTTTCCAGCAATGTCAGGCCGCAAAGCCTCTGTCTTTCACTGCCAGCCAACCTCCTCCCAACCAACTGAATGGACAGGAGTGGGTGTATGTATTTTCCGCTGAACTCCTAGGAGGTTTGTGTGAGGTTGGCAGGGGATACTAGTCTACCTGTCTCAGGGGCAGAGTTTCCATATCCTGGGAAGATGCCCAATTTAAGAAGAAAACAGCTGTGTCTTGTGCCTTGGAAATGAATTTGTGTTTTTTGCTAAGTCCTTTCTGCTTCTGTGCCAGTGACCTACTTCCTCCCACTGGCCTTCATACCCTAACAGAACCTTCAGCTGTGACCATATGTGTGGGGGGCTATTGTGAAACAAAGTCATTGCCCCTACTCTGAGCACATTGGCCTTTTGGGGGACTCATCATGTGTTTTTAACATAATTTTTTAACTGGCTGAAAACACCCCTGCACAATGGTCTCCGATTTGGCAGGATGGGTTCAGATAGGAGTGACGTCCTTGAGAGCAGAGCTTGCAGTCCATGGTGGCACAGGAGGGAACAATGGCATTCCTGGACCCGGTCAGTGTTACAACTACCATGTGCATGGCTGTGAAGAGACTTTTTTCCTTGTGTACAAATATGAAAGGGGAATGCACTGGGTTTTTCTTCTTCATTCATCTCAGACTCAGAAGGGCCCAGGGAAATACTTTTTTCTCCCACAGGTCAACTGGGAGATTGAAATAAATAGTAACAGTCAACACTTACAATGCCAGACTCTGGGATGAATGTTTCACAGATATTCACTCATTTAATCCCTTCTATAACCATGTGCAAAGAGTGTCATTTTGATCATTGTGAGAAGGGAATGCTGGAAACCAGGGCAGCTTAGTAACTTCCCCGAGGTGATGGAGCTGGGGAGGGGTGCAGACGCAGGTATGGACAGTCTGGTCCCAGACACTGTGCCTTTGCTCCTCATGGGGTGGCTTCTCCAATGGCCTTTGGGTCATTGCAAAATACAAAGATGGGATTACATTGGTTCAGTCACTCTCTCTGCCATGTCTTAGATTGGTTTCATCGCTAAGATTGTTAGATCATGAATATCTACTTTATAAGAGGGATGTCTAAAAAATGCATGGCTCCATCTATTATATCATAACCCCTAACTTCTGCGTGTGACCTCCTTTTCTTCCATCTGTGTCTTTTTACCCATTTGGAGTTTATCAGAATTTTACAATTCCCAGGAAAAGATCAAGGCAAAGTGCAATTATCACCAAGTTAAATACTGTATGGGAAAAATTATGCCTGTCAATATTTTCTAAGCTCTTCTCAGAAAATTCTACTTTCTCAGTTTCAGAATATTTTTCAAATATTTATTTATTTTTTTAATTGCTAGCATTATACATGTTCATTGTGTATAGTGTGATGTTTCTGGATGTGCACACAGTATAGAATGGCTAAGTCACAGTAATTAACACATGAATTGCTTCAGTCTTTACTAAACTTACTTGTCTAATTTAACTGCAATTTTATATCCTTTGACCAATATTTCCCTCCTCAACTCTTCCTTCGTGCTCCTTAATGACTATCATTTTGCTATTGACTTGTATAATTCAACTGTTTTAGGTTCTACATATAATGAGACCATTAACTGTAAATATCATTTTCTGAAAAGTTTTCACCTTTATTTGTACATGTTGGCAGTGCACGATTACAATCATCATTGGAAGTTGGTACCCGTACATAACACATGCTAATTCTTCTCTCCTCTCCTCCCCATCTTTCCTCCTCTTCTCATCCCATCTTTTTCTTGGCCACCTTCCTCTGTGCAAAACATCTATTTCCCTACCTCTTATTACTTAACTTTTATTTTTCTATTTATGTATATTTTGGATTTCTCACATGACAGAAACTATATGATGTTTAAGCTTTTGTGTCTGGGGCATTTCACTGAATATTATGATCTCAAGTTGCATTAACTTTCCTAGAAATGACCCAAGTTTATCCTTTTTATGGCAAAGTAGTACTTTATCATGTATAAATACCACATTTTCTTTATCTGTTCATCAGTTGGCAGACATATAGGCAGCTTCTGAGATTTAGCTATTTTGAATTGTGCTGACACACGTTTATGCCTGTGTCACTGTAAGGTGCTGTCTTTAATGCTTTCAGAAAGATGTAGAAGAGGAGTAGCTGGGACAGATGGAATTCTGCTTGTACTCTTTGACAAATTTTCATAGCGGTTGCAGTAGGTTACATCCCACCAACAATGTAGAAGAGTCTAACCCGTCTCATTGGCACCTCCTATTACTTAATATCTTTGTGATAATCATTCTTTCCAGATTTAATTCAATGCCAGTATTCTATTATTTGCTTTTTTTTTCCTAATGGCTAAAGATCCTGAACATTTTTTTGTGTGCATTTCTTGGCCACTTGTACTTCAGAGAACTATCTATTCATTTTAGTTGCAGTGTTTTGCTTAGGACTTTTATTTTGAGGGGCTAGATTTAAAAAGTATCCTGGCTGGGCCAGGAATTTAGCTTAATGGTTCCAGCGCCTGTCTTGGAAGCACAAGGGCTCAGGTTTGACCCCAGGTAACCACATACAACAATACCTGGCATGGAGACTCATGCCCACCAGCAATCAGCACCACATACCACAGTGTGGGGCGCAGTGGCTCACGCCTGTCATCCCAGCACTTGGGAGGTTAAAGCAGGAGGATTGCTGTGATGTGAGTTTGAGGCTGAGCTCAGGGCCAGCCTGAACTACAAAGTGAGACCTTGCCTCAAAAAAAAAAAAAAAAAAAATCTGGCTATTGGTCTTCTGTCAGAGGAATTAATATCATTTTTAAATGATTCAAACAGTACAGAACAATATTGAGTGGCTTTTTCATGGCACCAACCATTATTAGTATTCTTGGTTATCTTCTTGCAGACTTTTTTAAAAGCACAAAACGTACTCACATGCAGTTATTAAGGAACATACATGAGACTGTCCTGTTTTCATTGTTTGTCTTATGTCTCATGTTTCTATTTCTCTCTAGAAGTCTGACCCATTTTTCAGTAGTGTCCTGATATTCTATAAGACAGATGTATCATTATTTGTTTGCCTCTCTTTCTCTCATTATTGAGCATCTTATTAACCCCAGCTCTTCATGATTATAGAAAAGGCCGTGGCAACTATTTTCAGCCACATATTTCAGTAAGGTTAATTTAATAGAGTGGATTTATAGAAGTGTAACTATGGCCTTATGTGGATTATTAAGTATTTTTAAGGATTATTGAATTATAATCCAATCAAATTTGCCAAATAGTATGTCAGTCAAGAGCAGCCCCTCCCTACCTGCTGTCTTGCTGATGCTTTATATTTTCAAAAATTTTCATTTCTGTAGCAAATAAAAGATCACACTATTCTTTTTTATAATTGAGTGTCCTTGATTTCGTAGTTGGGTGAATTTATTAAATATTTAATAGACATTTGCATTTCTTCTGAAAGCCCTCATTCTTCTCCTCTTCTCCTCCCACAGGGTTTTAACTTTTCTCTACTGCTGTGTGCTAAGTCTCTGCATTCTAGAAACTGATTTTTTCCTGTTTCATATATTGTGTTTTCCCTCTAGTCTTTCTCTCTTATTTTTTGGACTTTATGGTATCTTTTGATGTACAGATGTTTTAAATTTCTATGTATGCCTTCCCTCTATTAAATTTTCAAATTATGAAATATACCCCATTTATAGACAAATGTATAGAAAATTTCAGGGTATATACTCACTGCTCTGCTAGCTTTATAAAACCTTAATATCTCACTTCATCTACATACTATGACCATCGTACAATTACAATTTTTATTTGAAGTTTAAAAATTTTTAAAAACTAAACAAATACATTCGTAGGAATAAATGAAAATTGCATTTACTGATATATTTTGAAAATTTCTATGTTCATCATTGCTTCTTGTGGTTAATATCTTCCTTCTGGTTATATTTCTAAACAAAATACATTCTGATGGTGCTTTTAATGAGGATCTTTGGATGTTGAATTCTCTAAGTGTATTTAAGATCATCAGTGTTTCTAAGTATTTTAAATCATCAGTATTTGCTTCTTAAATAGCAGCTATGGAAGAGTGCCAGCCACTCACCTAGTTCTCCTTCTTTCCTAGAAACAAAACTGGACACTGTTTTATTTGGGAAGCCTCATGCTCAGCAGAAAGACCACCTTTTCTAGCCTCTTGCAGCCAGAGTGGGCTAAGACAAAAGGTAAATAGAAACCCTGAGTGGAGAGTAACTCTAAAGGGGGGGATGACTTAGCTAAGAGAATCACTTATGCCTTTGTGCTTCCCGTGAACATAGGAGCCTTGTGAGACAATGGAAGAGAATCTCTAGGCAAAGGAAAGAACAGAAGACTGAAGAAGGTGGGTCCTCAGGACTGTGATGCACCCCAGTCCTGAAATGGCATTTCCACATCCTTTTTAGGTGAGAGAATAAATCCCCAACTGGTATTAGTTTCTATTCTTAGGTCTTTCGCGCTAACAGCAAAACTCAGCCAAGACTAATATTTATTTTTCTGTCATACTTTGACATCTTCCATTGACCTTTGGTATCTGTTCTTGTGAACAAGGGTCTGCCCTTATTATAAGAGTTCTATCTTTGTGTCTGGATAATTTAAAGATATCACCATGATACTGGTCATTTCTTAAAGTGACTGTAGTTGGGCTTATTTTATTTATTGTTCAAGGTTCTTAGAATACATTTTTTAAATTTAAAGACTAGTATCTTCATTCAGTTCTGAAATGTCAGCAGTTATGTTCCCAAATATTGATTTCCTGCTATTCTTTTTGTTTTTCAATTGTTCTGGGACTAGATGAATGCTAAAACACCAGATGGTTGTTTCTTCTTGTTTCTTAACAGCACTCACATGTATACATACAAGTCACACACATATTTACCCACACAATTAGATATCTATTTACACAAATATATACTTGGTTCTGGGCAAATTCCCTCATCTCATCTTCTGGATTATGAAATACTTCTTTAACAGTGTTCATCCCAAGAACTGGGAATGTGGTTTAATGGTAGAGTACTTGTCTTGCATGTGTAGACCCTAGATTTGATTTCTAGTACCACAAAAAAACAAAACAGAACAAACCCAAGTTGTCACAAATTTTAATTAAGTATATATATATATAATTAAGTATATATAATTAAGTATAATTAAGTATATATATATATATTAAGTATATATATATATATATATATTTTTTTTTTTTTGAGACAGGGTCTCGCTTTGTAGTTCAGGCTGGCCCTGAGCTCAGCCTCAAATTCACATCACAGCAATCCTCCTGCCTCTGCCTCCCGAGTGCTGGGATTACAGGCATGAGCCACCACGCCCGGCACTGTGGTATGTGGTACTGGTTGCTGCTGGGGTGAGTCTCCACATCCAGTATTGTTATGTGGTTACCGAGGATCGAACCCGGGTCCTTGTACTTGCAAGACAGGCATTGGAACCACTGAGCTAAATCCCCAGCCCTAATTAAGTATATTTTAAGAATTCACTGATGTCTTCCTTTAATTCTAAGATTTCTAATATGTTCTTTCTTATCTTGCTATCAATATCTTATTGATATGTTATCAATATCAATATTGATACTAGATTTAATAATTTTTTCTTTTCTTCTCCTCTTCCTCTTCCAGTTTGTCCTTCTCTGCCTCCTCTTCCTTCCCTCTTCTCTTTCTCTCCTTTTCTCTTTTTCCCTCTTCTTCTCCCTTAACCTAGGAATTGAACTCAGGCCCTTTAGACTGAGCTACATCCCCAATTCTTTTTTTTTTGAACATTTTAAACATTTTGATATAGAGTTTCACTACATCACCTGGTTGCTCAGATGCGGATGAACTCGATTGTCCTGCCTCAGCTTTTCTTAGTGCTGGGATTGCAGGTTTGCATCACCATGCTCCGCTCATCTGGAACTTTTGTATTCATTTTTTCTAAGAACATACTAAAAATACTATGCTGAGAAATGATCCCGTTATTGCATAAATTATTTTCAGTGAATTTATGTTGCAGTTGTTTTGTTCACTGTATTAACTCTTGACTTCATATAAATTGAAATTTGAGGCTTGAAACTTTATTGTGAGGAAAGCTTTTGCTTGTTTAATTTTTCTCTCTCTTTTTTTTTAAATTATCTTTATTGGTACATTAAATATACACATCATGATTGCACTCCATAATGGGGATTTGTACCAGTATAAGACACAACTTAAATTCTCATTTAATTTTTCTCTCTCTTTATTGATCTGTTTTGTACACTGTATGATTAGAATTACCAAATATAATACAGAATGACACTGAGTCTCATGTCCACTACACTACAAATGATTTTTAATATATCTCAAATATTGAGTGAAATGTACTTAGTATATTATAAAATGATTTTTTTATCTGAAATGCATATTTAAATCTTTATTTGCTAAATCTAGCCACTTCATGTCAGATACCCTAGAACTCTAGAACCCAATCTTAGAGGGATTTAGGTTATATTTATGTTATTTTTCAGTTAAACAAAAACAAATCACAGAACAAAAAAGCCAAACACTTGCCCTTGCAGGGCACAGGAAAAGTCCCTTTCCCTAAGACATGAGAATTTCCTTTCCTGGGACAGGACCTTCCTCTCCACTTGCGAAGTTGCAAAACCCAAATGACCCACACATGACGCTGAGGCTTCAGCTGTCCCTGCAGCCTCAGAATAGCACAGTCTCTCTGCCTGTCACCGTCCACACTGGCATGGTCTGTGTAGCCCACTAAGTGCCCAATTTGGTCTTAGCCAGGGATCAAGTCGGATGTTGAGAAATCATGATTTACAAAAGAAAGGAAAGAGACATTTCTTGTCCCCAAAGAATTTATAAACTTGTCTGAAGTTAGACAAGCTCAAGAAAAAAGAAGGAAGGAAATTTAGACAGCAGGCCCAAGAGTCAGTACCAGCCAGTTAGACAGAGGATGGCACTGAGGAAAACGCTTAATTGACAAGGTGTCCCGCTCTTTATTGATGTCTGTATGAGCTGCCTAGTGATCTCACTGAATTCTTTTCAGTTTTATGGGGCAGGATTTATCATCCTAACTTCATAAGGAGGAAATTGAAGTTCAGAATGATTAACTGATTTGCCCAGTGTTCTATAATTAATAGATATTTTCCAGCCCGGCACTATTTTCACAAGTCCATGGGTCAAGGCTGCTTAGTTATCACTGGGAATGTTAGGAATGGAGGCCAAGTAGTGATAATTGATTTTAAGACCTTCAAATGAAATGTTTGAAACATACCCCAACCATCACACCCTTAGAGGACTCCTCACCACCATCACCACTGTTTCCAGGGCTTTCCTAGAGACAGACCTTTTACAGATCAAACAATATCGATGGAGATTTCAGCAGGAAAGGAAAAGAGTTCAGGAACTTTAGCTATTGATATTTTTGTTATTCTGGCTAGATGTCTACTGTCTGACTTTGAGCCCTAGAGTAATTCGCAAGGGTTTATAGTAATTTGAATCACCACACTAAATGCTGTTATGAAATAAACCATGGCTGGGCTTTGATGGATTCCCTTGGTAAGTGAATTATTATGCTCT
>PVIR01038286.1:0-14662 GCA_004026965.1 Petromus typicus
GTCTAAAGGCTGTGCATGGGTCATCTCATTACTGTTTCACTTATATATGAATACATTTCTTAACAGGTGTGTCTCAGCACTCAGGGGCTGAGACAGGAGAACTGTAGTGAGCTTGAGGGCAGACTGAACTACATAGCAAGACCCTATATAACACCCCCCTATGGAATTCTTTCTTTAAACTCTGTGACTATAAAGAATAATGTTGAGCGTTATATGAAAGGGTGGTACACATAGAAGACTCCTAAGAAAATGGAAGCCAGGTGTGATCATGTGCACCTGTGACCCCAGTACTCCAGAGGCTGAGGCAGGAGGATTACCGAAAGTTTGAGGCCAGCCTGTGCTACAGTGAATTCAAGGCCAACCTGAACTACATAGAGAGACCCTGTCTCAAAAAACTACTATAAAACAAAGACCTGATATTTTATCTCAATTTAGTCTCTTTTTCCTTGTGAGAACCTAGACACCATTCGTTTCTGTCCCAGCCAGGGTGCGTCTCCCTATAAGAATTAAAAGCTTCTTTATTTCCCATCCCACACTTTGCACAGGGCTTAGAAAATGGTTTGGTCTAAAATGTTTGTTGGCTACATTTGCAGATAGCTCAGCTGATTAGGAGGGGAGAGCAGAGAACTGGAAGATGGAGATGGAGGGGTTCGGCAGGGGAGGAGGGTGTTGGAAGCAAGCACACAGAGGCAGGAGTATTCTAATCTGCCACTTTTTGCAGCCCCGTGTTTCCTGGACTCTTTGAGTTCTGCTCCCGTTACACAGGCGCATCTCTACAAGGAGCAACTCAGCTCAACAATAAGGTGACAGGACCCCAAGTCCTTTTCCCCCTTTTGCTGTGGGTCTCTGGACTCAAGGCTTTAACCCTGATTCTGGGCTCCCTGCTTTGGGGTGAGCAGGAGGAGGACTGTGATTGAGTATTTTATCTTTCAGATCTGTGATATTGCCATTAACTGGGCTGGTGGCCTGCACCATGCCAAGAAATTTGAGGTGAGTGAGGAGGTGATGGGGAAAACAGTGGCTACCTTAGGGAGGGTGGTCAGAGTGACAGCAGGTGACTGGTGCGGGGAGGGATTGTTCCTCAGAATCGCTGTTTACCCATAGGCCTCCGGCTTCTGTTATGTCAATGACATTGTGATTGGTATCCTGGAGCTGCTCAAGTAAGTAGCAGAGCAACAGGTGAAGTACTTAGTGGGCTTTTGACTGGGGAGGGCCCTCAGGTTGACTCTGGTGCTGACCCTGACCTCGCTTTTCTACCACAAACGTCTCCCAAGAGCCTGATGCTTTTCTTAGGCTGCATCTTCTTCCTCCATCCTGACACATACTCCCTGCTGCCTGCTCATATTTCAGCCTTTCATGCACATCTCTCCCCCCTTGCCTGCTTCCCCCCTCCAGGTCGCAGCCTCAGGGTTGCCCTTAGGAAACCAGTAGTATTAGGTTTCCAGTAACTTGGCCAGAAGTGGCCTCTAAGTAATTACAGATCCAGTGTTTGGGAGGAGTGGCTGGGGAAGGGGGCTGCCTTCTACTTCAGACCCTAGCTTTGCCCTCACCCTAGGTACCACCCGCGGGTACTCTACATCGATATCGACATCCACCATGGTGACGGTGTCCAGGAAGCCTTCTACCTGACTGACCGGGTCATGACGGTATCCTTCCACAAATATGGAAACTATTTCTTTCCTGGCACAGGTATAGGAATAGGAATTACCGTCTCCTTCCCACTCCTTAGCTCTTTACCACAATTGACTCCTTAACCTTCTGATCTTAACCCCGATGTGCCCTCCTCACTCAAGCCTTTCCCTCCATTTACAGGAATTACTTTTTTCTCTGTTTTTCTGTCTTCTCACCCTGTTTTGCTCAGAGCTCTCTTTGCTACTTTTATTTATTGTGAATTTTGTTTCCTTTTGTTTGCTGCTTCTTTTCTTATCATGTCTACCCCCAAGAGTCTGCTGGGTTTCATTTTTGCAGTCTCTGTGCTTGATACACAGTGGCTCGTGGGAGTTGCTCAAAAACTGGAAGCTGTACTCTGTGGTGCACTCCCGTAATTTCACCACTGAGTAGGAGGATTGTGAGCTCCAGGCTAGCTTGGGCAACATAGGGAAACTCTCAAAAAAAAAAAATTGAACAACGAAAAGCTGGGATGTAGCTTAGAGGGAAGACTGCTCAATCCCTTGTAATACATATACATATTTGCTTAAAAGTTGTGAGGTTCGGGCCGGGGATTTAGCTCAGTGGTTCCGGCGCCTGTCTTGCAAGCGCAAGGACCTGGGTTCGATCCCCGGTAACCACATAACGATACTGGGCATGGAGACTCACCCCAGCAGCAACCAGTACCACCTACTACAGTGCCGGGCGTGGTGGCTCACGCCTGTAATCCCAGCACTCGGGAGGCAGAGGCAGGAGGATTGCTCTGATGTGAGTTTGAGGCTGAGCTTGGGGCCAGCCTGAACCACAAAGTGAGACCCTGTCTCAAAAAACCTTAAAAAAAAAAAAAATTGTGAGGTTCAGGAGACTTAGTGGCTCCTCAAGAGTCTGTGGCAGAGGTCCAGAGATGGGGCAGCCAGTTTGTGGGCACTTCCTATGCTTGGCTACCACCACCCTCTTTTATAGGTGACATGTATGAAGTTGGAGCCGAGAGTGGCCGATACTACTGTCTCAATGTCCCCTTGCGTGATGGGATTGATGACCAGAGTAAGTACTAACATCTCCCTGCTCATTCTGCCCTGTTTTTCTCTCTTTGCGTTAACTTCTCTTCTGCTTCTGTCATCTACTGTCGTGCCAAGTGCCCTTTATAAATGGTCTTCGGAGGGACCGTGACCCCTCTGGAAATTGTATGCAGCATATCATGCAGATGTATGTTTTCCTGGGAGGAGAGTCATTGGTTTTCATCAGTCATTCAGAACCAATTGTTTGGTTCTTTGGGTTGTCCCTCTCCTGGGCCACATGCTCTCTCAACCCCCGTTTCCCTTTTGTTCCCTGTCTCCCCATCCCCTTGGGGTGCCAGGTACCCATCTTTGGCCCTCTCCCAGGTTACAAGCACCTTTTCCAACCAGTCATCAACCAGGTGGTGGACTTCTACCAACCCACATGCATCGTGCTCCAGGTAACCATCAGTACCTCCTGGGGGCCGGCCTGGGCTCGGGGAGGAGGACCTTCACTGCAGCTGTCTGCTATCTTGCTTTTCCCAGTGCGGAGCTGACTCGCTGGGATGTGACCGATTGGGCTGTTTCAACCTCAGCATCCGAGGGCACGGGTGAGACTTTCCTCCTTCTCCAGTTTCCCAGCGGCTTTGGGCTCAGTGCGTAAGAGTGGGGCCAGTTGGAGGATGGGCTCCTCTCTTACTGCAGATAAAACATAGCTACAATCCGCACGTGAATTCAATATATTGGAGCAGGATTCCTCAGAAGGGCCTTTCCTGTTTTTGTGAAGCATTTATTACATTTGAAGTATTGTACTAGGTAATGGGGGTGGAATGGGGAAGCACTGTAGAGGTTATACTTCAGGGTAGAAAGCAGAAAAATATAAGTAAACAAGAGAAATAAGTAGATTGTTAGAAAATCTATGAAGAAAAGATAGAAAGCTGAGGCCAGGTGACTGGGGATCTGCTCCAGCGAGTGTGTTTATGAAGGGGTTTTTGAGGGTGTGGAAGGAGCGCTGAGACCTAGGGCTGAGAAGGAGGGAGTCAGGGGGCCGGGGATATAGCTCAGTGGTTCTAGCGCCTGTCTTGCAAGCGCAAGGACCCGGGTTGATCCCCGTAACCACATAACAATACTGGGTGTGAAGACTCTCGCCCAGCAGCCATCAGTACCACGTAGCACAGTGCTGGGCGTGGTGGCTCATGCCTGTAATCCCAGCACTCGGGAGGCAGAGGCAGGAGGATTGCTGTGATGTGAGTTTGAGGCTGAGCTCAGGGCCAGCCTGAACCACAAAGCGAGACCCTGTCTCAAAAAACCTTAAAAAAAAGAAGAAGGAGGGAGTCAGAAGCCATGCGAGGGTCAGAGAGAAGCAGCGAGAAAAGCCCAGGAAGTTCTGAGGCAGAAAGAGCTGATGTAATGAAAGAGAGGAGATAAAGTCAGTCAGGCCAGCGCCATGGAGCCAGCCACGAGTATCTTAATGTGAGGGCGTAGAAATTTTCCGTGATAAAATTGCACAAAACATTTAGAGCCTGGTAAAGAGTTTGAGTTATAAAGATGATGGGAACTGCTGAAGGTTTCCTAAGCAGGGAAGTGATGATTGAATGCATTTTAAAGTGACTCTGACTGCTGAGTGGAAAAGGGTTTGAGTGACAATGAGGGGACAGGATTGGTAGCCCTTGGTGTAGTCCGGGCAGGAGCCCTAGTGCCCAGACTAAGTGGAGAAGGTGGTGAAGGAGAGAAGTAGGGATCTGAGTTATGTTCTGAAGGCTCAAACTGACACACTGGCTGGTGTGTTAACAGAAGTAGTTGGATAACACATAGGTGCCGGGAAGTGTGGTGTGGTTTATTTTAGAAATATCATTGAGACACAAAATGGGAAAGTGCACAAATGAGTCCTCCTGCCCACAGCAAGGCATAGGACACTTGACTTCCCTTGCACCCCTTTCAGGCAGTCCCTAGAGGTGTACACCTGGGCTCCATCCATTCTTCCCGTTCCTTTCAACAGGGAATGCGTTGAGTACGTCAAGAGCTTTAATATCCCTCTCCTGGTGCTGGGCGGTGGTGGCTATACTGTTCGAAATGTTGCCCGCTGCTGGTGAGTACCATTCCTGACCTTCTTCCTCCCCATTGTGCAGTGAGGTGAGCTCTAGTGCCCAGACTAAATGGAGAAGGTGGGGAAGGAGAGAAGTGGCACCCTCAAATATGGCCAGAGGGCCCTTTAGCCCACTTAGCTTGCCTACCCTTCTGTGCTGCTTGGTTTCAGGACTTACGAGACGTCATTGCTGGTGGAAGAGGCCATTAGTGAGGAGCTCCCCTATAGTGGTAAGGACCGTCCTGCAACACCCCGACCTCAGGAAAGCTGGCCTCAGTGTGTCTCAGAATGACCTGGTCTGAAGGCAAACAGGATTTTATATTCCCAGAGCTCTGCAGGTGAAAGCTCTGGGCTCACAGCAGGGAAAGGATTGGACCCTACTTCTGTAGGGGTTCTAGCTGGGGAGGGAAGAGATTAGAAGGTCATGGGAGCTGCCTTTCTCAGCCTGAGCCCTACTTTTTGGCTAATTCCCTCTCCTCCCCAAGAGTACTTCGAATACTTTGCTCCGGACTTCACGCTCCATCCAGATGTCAGCACCCGCATCGAGAATCAGAACTCACGCCAGGTCAGCAGCTCGGGAAAGCTGAGCGCAAGGATGGGGGGCTCTAGAGAGGTCCCGGATATAGGTGGGAAGCAGGAGAAAGCAGAAGTTCCTGTTCTGTCGCTGTCACTGTTATCAGCTAGGAGGCAGCCCAGGTTAAGCAGAGGCAGTCGTGGTTTGTGGGGAGGGACAGTTGTCACATGGGGGATGTGAGCTTGAAACATGGGATGGTGGAAGACAGCTAGCAGAGTGGCTGCCTGAGCATCGCCCGGCCCGGAGCTGCTCACTTTCTGCTCATCTACAACCAGTATCTCGACCAGATCCGCCAGACAATCTTTGAAAACCTGAAGATGCTGAACCACGCACCTAGCGTCCAGATCCATGATGTGCCTGCAGACCTCTTGACCTATGACAGGACCGATGAGGCTGATGCCGAGGAGAGGGGTCCCGAGGAGAACTACAGCAGGTCTGGGCCAAGGGCATCCAGTGAGCTTGCTGGGGAGGGTTACATGGGAGAGAGCAGATTGGAAGGCACTGGCTTTCTTTCATTGTTTTGGGCTGTTAAAATTTCCCTCTTCTTTTTTTGCCATTTTTAATGAGAAAAGTAATACATATTTATTGTAAAAAGTATAAGTAGCATCAAAATGTTATTTCCTTTCACAGCCCCAGATCCAGACCACAGAAGTAAGTGCTATAGTTGGTTTGATTTGTATCTTTTCAAATAGACCCTATTCTATAGTTTACAAATATACTTCTTCTTTTTTTTTTTTTTTTTTTTTTAAGGTTTTTTGAGACAGGGTCTCGCTTTGTAGTTCAGGCTGGCCCTGAGCTATGCCTCAAATTCACATCAGAGCAATCCTCCTGCCTCTGCCTCCCGAGTGCTGGGATTACAGGCGTGAGCCACCACGCCCGGCACTGTGATATGTGGTAATGATTGCTGCTGGGGTGAGTCTCTACTCCCAGTATGGTATGTGGTTACCGGGGAATCGAACCCGGTTCCTTGCGCTTGCAAGACAGGTGCCGGAACCACTGAGCTATATCCCCGCCCCCCCTACAAATATACTTCTGATGCTGGGTTTGTTGGCATATGATTTTAATCTCATCACTTGGGAGGCTGAGGCAAGAGAATCACCATGAGTTTGAGGCCAGCCTGGGTATATAGTGAGTTCAAAGCCAGTCTGAAGTACATGTCAAGACCCTGTCTCAACAAACAGACAAACAAACTCCAAGCATACTTCTGCATGCACATATAAACATACACTCATTTGCAGATTTATTCTTTTTTTTTTTTAGGTTTTTTTTGAGACAGGGTCTCGCTTTGTGGTTCAGGCTGGCCCTGAGTTCAGCCTCAGACTCACATCACAATCCTCCTGCCTCTGCCTCCCGAGTGCTGGGATTACAGGCGTGAGCCACCACGCCCGGCACTGTGGTATGTGGTACTGGTTGTTGCTGGGTGTGGGTCTCCACACCCATTATTGTTATGTGGTTACCGGGGAATCGAACCCGGATCCTTGCGCTTGCGAGACAGGCGCCGGAACCACTGAGCTAACTCCCCAGCCCATGCAGATTTATTCTTTATATGATTTTAGTATTTGTAAATGCAAGTAAGAACATTACGTATCATCTATAATTTATATCTGCCTTTTAAAATAAGACGGATGTATCTTTACATCTATGTCTTTATACATACATACACATATACATAAACATCTGCTTCAGTGTTTTATTGGCAGTATAATATCATGTGTGGATAATTTAGTTACCATTAAGGAACATTTACATTATTTCCTTTTTTTACTATTACAGTAATAAGGAATGTGGCAATCAGCCCCTTACACATCTTCACATGTTAGAGTGGTGAGATTCCTAGAATTGTTGTTGCTAGGTCAAAGGCTATGTGGTAAAAATTTTTATATATGCTGCCAAATTGCCTTCATCGTCTACTTTCTGTAGAAGTTTACATTCTGCCAGAATTTTACTCAGTTCCTTCGGGTCTTAAACTGGACAGGTAACTGCCCACATATTGCTCTCTAAGGCTATTTTTTGTTCTGTTCATTTTTTCAGGTTTGAAAATTGTATTGCGATTGTGTTTCTTTTTTTTTTTTTTAAGGTTTTTTGAGACAGGGTCTCACTTTGTAGTTCAGGCTGGCCCCAAGCTCAGCCTCAAACTCACATCACAGCGATCCTCCTGCCTCTGCCTCCCGAGGGCTGGGATTACAGGTGTGAGCCACCATGCCCAGCACTGTGGTATGCGGTACTGGTTGCTGCTGGGGTGAGTCTCCACGCCCAGTATTGTATGTGGTTACCGGGGAATTGAACCCGGGCCCTTGCGCTTGCAAGACAGGCGCCGGAACCACTGAGCTAACTCCCCGGCCCGCGATTGTGTTTCTTCAGAAAAAAAATCTATCTTCTGAGATGAAATATTTCTATTGAAATATTTATAGAGGGACCAAATTAGAGAAAAGATACTAGGATACATTGATTTTTAAATTCCCAAACAAGTTTTTCTGAAATATGAAGTGAGTGGACAACAGAACCCAGAAGCGCAGAAACAGATGCACTTAGTGGACGCGGTCTCCGTCCGTGTCTGAGCACTGACCCCAGCGGACAGCTGCAGGACACCAGGCCTGCTCCACTGCACTTGCAGAGGTGGAATGTGGGCTGCTGTGCAGCTGCTGGGTTTCTCAGTCCCTGGCAGAAAGTGCTTCTGGGTGTTACAGTTCAAGCCTCCCAGTGGGGAGGGCCTTGCATGAGTTAGTTCTTCCATGTCTGTCCTTGTACTCAGACTCCACTGTTCTGACCCTGGCCAGCTGTCCTCCTCCACGAATGTCCCCTGACACCTTATCTGGGTGAGGAACAGTCTGAGTGTCTAGCCTCAAGGACTCTTCATTGAACCTTTGTCTCCTTGGCTTCTCTGGGTCTCCAAAATTTGACTTCTAGCCAGGTGTGGTGGCTCATGCCTATAATCCTAGCACTCAGAAGGTGGGAGAATCACCAGGAATTTGAGGCTAGCCTGGGCTCATGGTTAAAGGCAAGCCCAAACACCATAGCAAGATACTGTCTCAAAAAAATCAAAAAAGAAGTGGACTGGCAGTTGATGAACAGCTGATCTAGTTTGGGAAAGTCCCTTTCTACGTTCTTTTTTTTTTTTTTTTTTTTTTTTTTGTCAAATTTTGCCGTTTTCCTATGTAGTTGAGGCTGATTTCTGGACTTGTCTTCGCGTTATACCACACCCTTTCAACAGCTAGCAGAAGCCTGAGGCCTCTTCCTGTTCCCAAGACCTACCTCATGCAGACCAGTCACAACACCCACTGAGTTCCTGTTCTTCTTTGATGCCTACAGCTCTGGCTTGCCTATGACTTGCAGGATACTAATAAGAAGAGTTGCCACTTTTGTGGTTTGCCAAGCACAGCAAACTTTATACTATACTAAGTACTATACTAAGATTCTATACTAAGTACTTTATATTGCAATATAAATAGCAGGTCTTTATTCTGTTGCCATCAGACAATGCAAAGAGGTGGCTCTGATCCTCCAATTATTAGAGGAAGAATCTGGTGCTCAGACAGGTTAAGTAACTTTCCCAGGCCCGTACAGATAGGGAGTTAAATATCAGGACTGAGATTCAGGCCTGGGTGTCTGGCTTCATACCCTTCACCTCATGCCTGTAAAGGTAGCTGACACTTGACTCACCAGTGGATAGGGCCTCACAAGCTTAGTCCCTCAACTTCTCCTCATGACTTTCTCAATTCTCTCTCTAAGAGGATAGTTTTTCAAAAAGAGAAAAACCAGAATTGTATACTTACTGGACCCTGTGCTACTTTCTCGCATCAGGTTTATCATATGTCAGTCCTCGGCTTGAAACTTTCCTTTCTTTTGCACTTAGAAGAAAACTCTAATTTCTGATTGTAATTTAAAAAGTCCCATGTGCTAAAGTAAGAAAAATGAAAAAAAAAATGTCCTATGTGCTCACCCTTACTTCTCATGTTCCTGATCTTACCTGGTGGGTGTGTTGTTTTTTGTTGTCTTAAGAAGGATCTCAATGGGTAGTAAAGACTGGCCTTGAACTCTCTCCATAGCCCAGGCGTGCCAGGAGCACAGGCATCACCACACTTCCCTGTAACACTCCTCCCTGCACATGCTCCCAGCCATCTTGGCCTCCTTGTCTTACAAGAACACCTCTGCTTCCTTCCATGTTATGAGGCTCGAAGTAGCCTTCCTGAGGTCTTTGACCAGCCAGCTTCTTCTTAGATTTCAGGTCTTTTGTTCTTAGAATAACTTTCCCAACAACACTGCTGAAATTTATCCTATTCCTCTCATCACACTTAGTCTTATCAGTTTATTTCATTTTATTCATAACAGTCTCCACCATCTGAGCTTTTCCTATTTATTTACTTTGTTATGTTTGGTCTCATTCATGAGTTAACCTCTTTGAAGATAGACAGAAACCTTATCTGGTTGGTTCTCTGCCGTGTTGCTAAGGCTTCTGATGCTGTCGGGCACAGAACAGTCTCTAAATGTTTATTAAATATACAAGTGGATGGATGCCTCGCAATCAGTCTCCACCAACAAAGCATTAAAGAAATGATTACCTGACAGAGAAAGCCTGAAAAATGGCCCTGAATAGGGTACAGGGAGAACAATGGAACTTGGAGAGCGGGCTGCTGATCTCTCTCCCCTTGCTTTGCAGGCCAGAGGCACCCAATGAATTCTACGATGGAGACCATGACAATGACAAGGAAAGCGATGTGGAGATTTAAGAGCAGCTTGGGATGCCATGTCTCAAGGGATCCCTTTTCACCTGTGGTTGGGTGGAAGGGAAAAGCTGTGGCTCTCCCCATCCTAGGCTGGTTACTCTCCAGGACTTTTACTAACTCTGGGGAAAGATCTGAAGACCACATATGGTTCTAGAACCATCTACCACCTTTTCCTCTCTTCCGTGGCCTGTTGATTATGCTGTTGGGGATGATATGGGGCCTTTGGGCCAGTCCCCAGCCCTTCTGGCCTCTTGTTCCTTCCCTGCTTCCCTCCAACCCAGAGACTTAGAGACAAGGGGATACACAGGACTGAGGTTGGCGTTTCTCCTGGGTTCTCCTGCTTCAGGTCTAGGGCCGGTGAAGAGGGAGGATTTGGTGGGGAGGGGCACTGGCTCCCTAATACCCTAACCCTAGATGATGGGAAGTACAGGTTTGAGTAGCAGAAGGATGTGAAAATGTCCTATTCTAACTTTTGGCTTTGTGTCCATTTTACCACTTTTTATCCAATAAACCAAGTTGATATTTTTTGTACCTCTCTGATAATATTCTTGCAAGCTGGATGGTAATGGATATAATTAAAATCACAGTTAACATTCAGCACCCTTTGATAGGTACTGCATATGGATTCTGTGGAAGGCAGCTACTACACTCGCTACTGCACCACCAATGCCACATGGCCAAGACCTGTATGGAATGATAAAACTGCTCCATGCTTAGTATAGTGTCAGAGGCAGAAGCTACTCTTTGTGAAGGACAGTACAGTTACCACAGTCCCTGCAAACACGGACCCTTGTGGCACAGTGTACATCAGTGTGGAGTGTGCCAAGCGTAGCACATGTCAATAGCGGTGCAAGAAAGAGGAGCGATAGATGAGTCCCTTCCTCCATGCTTTTAGTCTGTTTCCCAACACTAGCTTAAGAATGTAAGCAACTTTTGGATAAACTGTTTCAAGTATGGGCTGGACAGCTCTGTGCAAGTTTCCACCAGACAGTTGGAAAATCTGGAGCATGAAGGAGGTGAAGGTCAGGTATAGGAGTCTGCTGGTTTAGCCGTCCCTGCTGTTAACAAGCCCCATGCTAAGCATTAGGGGGCCCATGGGTGAGTCAGTGTCTCATTTCCAGGAATGTATACTTGAAATCTTTGGCCAGTTGTGGTCAAGATTATTATCTTATGCCCCATCTTCTGTACCATGAAGACCCACTCTGTGCCGCTGCTCTTCACAGAGGGGACACATGTGGCCAACAGAATGAATGAAACTGCGGAGGCAGCTAAAAATGGTCTTAAGAGAACTCATTCTTGTCAGTCATGTTTGATTTATACCAGTGGGGGAACAGGGCTTGGTAGACTAATCTGAGTTTGAGATCGTATCACTTTTATTCCTTGAAGTCCAAATTCGTTTTCTTTTAGTTTGCAGAAATTTTGTTAGTTTATATATGTTTAATCTCTTCTTCAATAAATATCCATCCAGCTGCCTGAAAGACACAGCTTTTAGACCAGTTTCCAGATTGATTCATACAGTACTCTGGGAACACATCCAAATTTCTTATCTGTAAAGCGGGGAGACTGGAAGCTATCACAGGGATTGTGGGGATTCAGTGTTTACACAGTGCCTGGTCTAAGCACCTGGTAACTATTACTACTTTCGCTGCTGGCAGTAACGAGTTTGTCCATGTTTGAAATAGAGGCACCGCGGTATTCAGAACTAGGCAGTGTGACTCCAGAGCTAGACTAGTTCGGAGCCTAGCATGTCACCTGGACCAAGATCTGTTCTTGGCAGATAGCTCTGAAAATATGTGATAGCTGTCCACTTAACATTTTAAAAAATATGCTCATTCCAAAGATATTGCAAACATTAAAAACTGAGTTATCCCAGAATGCTTAGCACTAAGTTTTCTGCCAGAATAACAGTTTCTCTCATGCAGTTTTTGGCGTCATACCCTGGTCTGGGCTGTGAGATGGTCTAGGCTTTACAGCCACGTGGGTGCTGCGTGGGAGCCAAGAGGCCTACGCCGCTCCAACCGCCAGGGGGCGGTGCTCCCCGTGTGGCCTGGAGAGCTGCGCCGCCCACTCGCCACCCCCCCACGTGGGTCCGAATGGTTAGGTCCGTCGGGCAGGTAGCGCGCTTCCGCGGCTTCCCTCTACCCGCTCCCTTCCCCCATTGGTAGGGGCTGCGGGTCCGGGCGGAAGTGGGGCAGGCGGGCGGGAGCGAGGCGTCGCCGTTGTATATTCATGAGGCGCGCGCAGCTCGGCATGCTAATGAGGCGGGGCGCGGCGGCCGGCTGAAGAGCTGCTGGGCGGCGGCGGCTGGCGCGGAGCGGCCGGGCGGGAGAGGTGTAGGCGCGGGTTCGCTGACCAGCGCGAACCGGGACATGGAGCCCTCCGGTGGGAGCCAGGGACCCGGCCGCGGGACCCGGGACAAGAAGAAGGGCCGGAGCCCGGATGAGCTGCCTGCGACGGGTGGCGACGGCGGCAAATCCAAGAAATTTGTGAGTGTTCCTCCCACCCTGCTCCCTCGGCGCGGCCCGGTAGCCACCCTCAGGGCTCCGGAGACCCTCGCGGGCGGTCCCGGGGACGCCCGCCAGGTTCTCGGGAGCCGCCCCCGCGCCTCCCCGCCTGGTTTCGCTGGGTCCTGGGCTCCGCAGCCCGACATCCTCTCTCTCCGGACCTCGGGAAGCCCCGAGTCCCACCTGGCTGTGCCCCGGCACCCTCGCGGCGTCCCTCGCGCCCCAGCCGCCTGGCTCAGTCCTGCCGCCCCCAGGGCCCCGCCGCCTCTCAGCCACACTTCCTTTCTTCTGCGTCTAGTACCCAAACACGCCTTCTCTTTTTGGTCGCCTGTGTGCTCTTCTGGATCCATTTTCTCTTCCCATCTTTACCCCGTTTTTTGATATTCTCTTATTTTCTTCTAATGTTACTTCCTCATGATTGAGCTCTTTCACCTGCTAACTTTCCTCTGCCCCGTCCGCGTCCCCATCCTCCTCCCAGCCCTCTGTCCGGTGTCACCTGATAATCCTTCCCCTCAGGAATGTTACCTGACTTGAGCCCCGCCTCCCCTCCTTCCCAGTATGTTTGTCCTTGTGATTACGTGGAGGGGTTCCTGCCCAAGTCCGGTGATCATTGGCATATGGCGATGATTGATTTATTTCTCTACCCAGAGAACCTGTGTCTTTGCCCTGTTGCTTGTCATTTGTCAAGGGGTTAGAACTTCTCTCATAATTATGCCCTTCTTGACCCAAGATGGTAATAAACCTCCCCTGTGTGGAGGAAGTTAGACTTTTAAGTCGCAGAACTGTATGAGTAATTGAATTTCTTTTCATACATTTCTTATGATAACCGTCTGTTGCACTCCTCTTATGCCTCACTCTCTGCCAAGGATACTGATATCCCTTTTTCTTCCGTACCGTTTACTTCCAAGTCCGAGGGACTATTGTTATTCATGTAGTTCTATTATATTTTATGACCTTTTACCTATCAGAGCTTTCTTACTTTTCTGGGGAGCTATTCGCTTTTTACTGTATGAACTTTCAAAGATACTGGGCATTGTACAAGAGAGGAAAAAAGTTTTGGTCTAATCATTTGATAGTTGTTAGCTAATTATTTACTTAGTCTTCTCTTTAGTATCTCTTTCTAACGATCACGTGGCTTGTGACATACCTGTTGCTTTCTCTTGGGCCCAACCCCCAATATTCTGACTCTACTCCGGAGTTTGGTAAGAAAACTGCTAAAGTGATGGAAGCAGCAAGAAAATGTGTTGTGACCTAGAGGATTGAGATGTGGCACATACTTAAGCAGAAATAAAATAGTGACTCATCTCTTCCCACCTATTTCTAGCAAGACCAGGTGCTCCTGGACTGTCCTTTCCAGTGACATACAGTCTGTCGATAGCTACCTGCTTTCATCTAGTGAAAACTTTTTCCCCCCACAAATACAGGATTAATTGTGGTGACACCCTCTCCCCTTTTAGTGACTAAAGCTACATTTTACTGTATTTCTTTAGGGTAAGAATTGACCCTCTCCGTAGAGAGCTTTCCTAATAAAATTTTGTTCTGCAGCTTATGTCTTTTATTTTTGTGTATCTTTTGGGTTTTGTTTCCATGGAGACCGTTTGACCTTCTTCATCTGAATTCTAGTTGTTCCAGCTAATGTGTAGTGACCTTCATGACTCTGTGTTTTTAAGTATTTAGTAGACTTTTATGTATATTTTTATCTAACTCTTAAGTGTTTAACAAATTTGTGCAGTCTGTGTAAGTGTGTGATGCTGTAAGGTGAGAAGCCCGAGGGAACTTAATTTCTCTTTACCTGTGTTTTGGCATGTCTATGTGGACTTGTATATGCTGAATGGATTTAGCTTGGAGTTGTTCATATCTGTTTAAAGAGAGTGGCATTGAATCAAGTTCTTTTTTTCTGAGGTGTTGTTGGTCCTAACCCTTATTCTGCTGAATTTTTTTTTTTTTTTTTTAGGTTTTTGGAGACAGGGTCTCGCTTTGTGGTTCAGGCTGGCCCTGAGCTCAGCCTCAAACTCACATCACAATCCTCCTGCCTCTGCCTCCCGAGTGCTGGGATTACAGGCGTGAGCCACCACGCCCAGCACTGTGGTATGTGGTACTGGTTGCTGCTGGGTGTGGGTCTCCACACCCAG